>OX155964.1:6770467-6853148 GCA_944548615.1 Micropterix aruncella
GGCGAATGGCGGGAATAATGAATCCACGCAGAATATAAGGCAAACATCTATCCACCCTGTTATTGTGCTCAGGAAATATATAACGTAGCCATTCATCTCGAATATGAAACTGAAAAAAAATATTTAATAGAATCTATAATAATAACGCGTATAGTCACGTCCTTTTGAGGCAAAAATGGATGTGTCTCATTTAATTTTGAGTTTCTGGATATCCGACGACCATAAAAGTGGCATTCTCAGTACTGGGAATGGTTACATTTAGCGGAAATCTCGAGTAAACATCTCCCAAAAAATAACAAATAACTAACAACTACCAATGTCTAATATAAATGTAATATTTTAGAAGGTTTAAAAATTAGGCTGAAAACATAGATCGTAATAAAAGAAATAGACTGAAGTTATAGAGAAATTTTACACAGCAGACCGGTTTACGATCGTCTTCTTGTCGTTTTTCACATCCCTTCAGCCCCGCAAGCCCAGAGCTTGAAGCAGATTATATTTGGTGAACAAGCTTCGTGCGGCAGTGCCTCGTACAAATATTTTTTAATACATCTGTATCTAAAAATTACGAAAATAATGAAAAAAGGTATATTGCAACGAAACCGCTCTAATATTGAAGTTTATTTTATGCAAATTTATACTATATTGATATTAATTAATCAAAACAGCGTTTTGGTGGCCAATAAGAGATGTCTACCTATTATTAAGGGGTAATGTAGCTACAAGAAGCGTAAGGGCGCCAGGCCACCGAGCGCTGGGCGGTTCGTTGGTTGTGCAAGCAGACCTGCACCGGAAGCAGGCTTCTGCGCGGCGAATTTACGGGAATACAGGGTAACACCGCTTTGAGAGGCTGGCCGCTCATTCAAGTAAGTTTATCGGAGAAGGGTCGTGGGAAAACTCTCAGAGCGCGCGAATCTGCGCGCTATTTAAAAGTGCGGTATCCTGCGTGAAGTGATACTCGCCTTGATGAGGCGTCCGGTATAGGGAAAGGAAAGAGTCTAAAATCTGGTGAAATTCTGCGTTCTATATGTCGAGATGCAACTACATTTTTCCTACTTTATTTCGGGCTCGTAATCTGTTTCTGCGCTCGGTCGGCGGCGACCAAACAAAAATCGGCGGGACCGTGACCAGCGCCCTCTCTACGGGTAATCCGGCTACTACGGTGTACTATGCTCCACTCCACGGCCGACAGATGGCGCTTTGCGGGAACGACGTCGGCCAAGAAAATGACTAATCGTTGTTATTAAAATAAAATACGGAACTATATGTAACGGGGATATACCTCAAAGGAAGTTAGGAAAATTAGATAAAATCCGGGATATTAAATAAATGAGAAAATCAATAATTATAAATTAAATAAAGGATAGATAACGGGAGTATCGGGGTGAGAATACAAAGGAGGCCGATGGTGGGAAACTACTGATTAGAGGAATATATTTGTATTGGAAATGGGTGAGGAATATGCCACTGATGGAAACGGCAAATTATAACTGACAAACTAGTTAAGGAAGGAAGATAGAATATATTTAGGTAAGGTAACTAGAGGGACAAGGTATATGAACGGAAGAGGATAATTAAATATATATTTCTTTTTTTTTTTACTTTGTGTGGCCCCTTTTTACCCCTTTCCCCTTCATAGAAAAGAATGAAATTATACTCAATGTTAAAGTGGTTTAAAATATGCGCTTTATTTTTTTACGACATATGAAAGGTAAAATAAAGGAAAGTATTGAAAACGAATATTCATAATTATATTTTACAGTCTTATTTTACGAAAGAGGAAACGTAAATCGAGCCAAAAATATTTAAAACAATGTTTAAAGTTGTATTTTACGGTTTTATTTTGCAACAGAGAAAAGCGTAAATCAAGATAAAAAAAATATTTAAGATGATATTTAAAATTATATTTCACAGTTTATTTTACGAACGAAGACATGTAAATCAATATGGAAATGTTTAAAACAATTAAATTAAAAGAATTATATTTTACAGTTTCCTTTATGGAAGAGGAGAACGTCAATCAAGATAAAAAAAATGTCTAAAACAATATTTAAAATTATATTTTACAGTTTCATTTTGCGAAAAAGGAAATGTAGATCAAGATGAAAATGTTTAAAACGATATTTAAAATTATATTTTACAGTTTCCTTTTATGGAAGAGGAAATGTAGATCAAGATAAAAATGTTTAAAACAATATTTAAAATTATATTTTACGGTTTCATTTTGCGAAAGAGGAAATGTAGATCAAGATGAAAATGTTTAAAACAATATTTAAAATTATATTTTACAGTTTCCTTTTATGGAAGAGGAAATGTAGATCAAGATAAAAATGTTTAAAACAATATTTAAAATTATATTTTACGGTTTCATTTTGCGAAAGAGGAAATGTAGATCAAGATGAAAATGTTTAAAACAATATTTAAAATTATATTTTACAGTTTCCTTTTATGGAAGAGGAAATGTAGATCAAGATAAAAATGTTTAAAACAATATTTAAAATTATATTTTACAGTTTCCTTTTATGGAAGAGGAAATGTAAATCAAGATAGAAAATATTTAAGAACGATGTTTAAAATTATATTTTACAATTTTATTTTACGACCTTTCACCCCAGCGGGTTATGACCATTATTTCTAATCTCGCTCTTTTATGGCGAATATTAGTATTACTATTTATGGTACGGAATGGGTCTTGATTTCTTGTTTTTTTAGAAGTTACGATTGCTTAATACTATTATCGCACCGTACCTATCGCACCAACCTTACCGGAACTCGTGAGAATTTTTTAGAAGTTTCATTTGGGTAAGATATAAAGAATTTTAGGGATACCTATTTCAGCGTATTGGAAATCACACCATTGTAATAAATAAGGTACTTATTAATTAAATTTTTTTTTATGCGAGGTAGGTCACGTTCCTTCCGAAAGACCCCTAGCCAAACTCCGTCTACCTTATGTCCGGTTTGTATAGCCGGTTTTATATATGTAATTTAATTATTTTTTAAATAGAGAAATGGAGAAAGTGAAAGAACCAAGAACAGAAAATATGCAAAAAAAATGTGTGAGCCCCAACCGGGTTGTGTCGCGCTACCTCTCTTGAATAATGAAGAAAAATGTATTGACTATTTTTCTAGATAATTAAATACTTATATGGCCCTACGGCCTGCCAAAATTACAAAACGAATACCCCAGTATTCCGATCTAAATAACGAGATCTAATTATATAAAGACAATGAACATGATATATGCTATGAGAATAATTCCCCAAAAAAAATAAAGAGAAAAATGAAATCCTAAAAAAATAACCAAAGAAAGAAGAAGAACCAACATAAAAAAAAAACCAGTCCCCGAACCGAACGGTGCGTTTCTGTAATGACGGATAAACACCTTATAGTTTCTGGAGACATGAGCTAAGTATCCTCTATATATAATTAAATTCCTACCTTGGAAATCTGAGCACTGAATCTAACACATTTAAAATTCTTTTTTAATCCGCAAAAACTAGAGTGACTCGAAGTAGGGTTTTCTTCTATCTGAGTGGCGGCCCGAGGCGCGCCCGCCTCAGACCGCCCTCAACCCAAAAGTAATGACCGGCACGTATGTTTCTTTGTCCGGCTCGCAACTATCGGATACGATTTCTACCTACCTAATGGCCTTCTAGAATGTTCCCAAATGAATTAGTGCGTAGAGCGCGTCTGAATTTATTTATAGAGAGCGTTTGGACTCATTGTTTGACTTTAATTATTTTAACTTTTATTTATTTATGTTTAATATTATCTATTACTTATGAGAGGAAAGGACACATCGTAGATGGTTGCAACACAGGGTGTTGCAATATTTAGTACCTGAAAAAGTTTTATGAAAGATAGAATTTGTGATTTACGAAAATCTCCTAAAATCGATGTATCTATAAAAAAAAGATGACTACAAAAATACATATATTCACCCCTAGAGCCCCGATTGGCCGATATCGGCCACAACACGATTTAGTGTGACGGCCCCCATTTTAATTTAGTTTGTTTTATTTTATTATGTTAATATATTTTATTTTAATTATGGGTACAGTGGTTTGGCAGTAATTAATGTTTTGGTGAGACAGTATAATAATTCAATTTTTTACTAATTTTTACTAAAAAATTTTTGGGACATCAACTTGTCAACTGGACAAAAATATTTAAATATCTAGGTAATTGACTTAGAAAGAATAATAGGCTTTGCGTTGTAAAAAAAGGTTTGTTTCAGGCCTCGGCCCCTCAGCCGATTGATAATAATAATAATAATAATAAAACCCTTTTTCTTAAGAATAAAGAGTTTTATTATTATTATTATTATTATCAATCGGCTGAGGGGCCGACTACTGAAGGGTTCAAATGCAAATAATTGCACAGCTACTTTTAGCAAACAAACCATTTTTACAACGCAAAGCCTATTATTCTTTCTAAATCAATTACCTAGATATTTAAATATTTTTCTCACCTTTGTTACGCAATTTTCAGATAATAAAATTGCGAATATTAACTATCCCATTCTAGAATTTAGTCACCTATTTATAATTCAACTCCAATCGAGTGATTTTATGTGTTAGGAAGGAAAAGCTTAGTATTCAGTATTCAATATTCAGTATTCAATTTATTTATTCAGAATATACAATAAAAACATGAATTATGAATTAAAGCTAATTATCGCATATTAGAATTCGTCAGTTTAAATGTAGATTTAAAACGATTAAAGCATAAATATTAATTCGACAATAGCGTTGACTAAAGTCGGCTTTACACGGCAGACAAATAAAATTTAAAAAATAAATTTAAAAAAAAATAGAGCTGAATCCATGTACATGAGTATACATATAAAATAGATTATTATAAGAATATTAATAGTCATCAAGCACTTTATACAAAAAATAATCACACAAAAGGAAGTATCAAAACAAAATTGGAAAAAACAACGTATGTATATGATCAGGTATGTTACATTACACATTGTAATCTACATATTAAATATTAAATTCATAATATTATTATTAAACAATAAGAACTAAAATGAGGTACCTGAAAGTTACATATTAATGTTATTCCCATTTGAAGGAATTGGCATGCTCAAAAAAATCACCCAGCTTATAGAAAGCATGTGTGGATTGTAGCTTTTGTTTAATAAATCTTTTAAACGCCTTTGTTTCCATCTTTCTTGTGGAGAGTGGTAGCTGGTTAAAGAGCTTATAGCTCAAATATCCAAAGGACTTTTGTGTCTGCGTAAGGCGTACTTTAGGCAGGATAACGTCATCACGTCTGCGTGTATTGTGGGAGTGCATATTCCCGTTTACCTCTTGTTCGTTAATATTTGATTTAGCATAGAGTAGACATTGTAAAATATATTGAGACGTAAAAGTCAGTATTTTGTACTTAAGAAAATATGGTTCGCAGTGCGTGTCACGGGATACTCCTGCAATTGCTCTTAGTGCACTTTTCTGTAAAATGAAAACCCTAGAACTGTCTGTGGCATTCCCCCATATCAGTATACCATAAGTCATTTTAGAATGGAAACAGGCATGGTACGCAGTTAATGCAGCGATTTCACCAGCTAAGAATTTAATATTTTTTATCGCATATATTGCCGAAGAAAGCGCACTACACAGTTCATTAATATGGATGTTCCAGCTAAGATGATGATCGATCATGATACCTAGGAACTTTGTCGATTTGCTTAATTCTAGAGTACTGTTGTCTAGAGTTATATTAAATGGTATAGCAGACGATTTATATTTTGAGAAGTGCATAGTTACGGTTTTTTTGCATTAAGCAAGAGATTATTCTCTGTGAACCATGAACTTGCTAGGTTTAACGCATGATTGACATTGGTCATTAGGTCGTTAAGATTGTTATCGTGAAACAGGAAACTTGTATCATCCGCATAGAGTAACGTTTTGGTGTAGGCTGGCAAGCAATTGCCTATATCATTAATAAAAAATAAAAATAATAATGGACCAAGAATCGATCCCTGGGGAACTCCGCAGGATATCGGTTGCGGTGTAGATCTAAATCCAACTATTTCTACTACCTGTGACCGGCCTGTTAAGTAGGACTTCATCATATTATTGGCTTTGCCCCGAATCCCATAACTGTTTAATTTATTGAGCAGTATTTCGTGGTCAACCGAATCAAACGCTTTGGATAGGTCACAAAAAACTGCCACGGGTTGGGAAGAATTTTCAAAAGCGTCGATAATGAAATTTACCATCTCCGAAATCGCCGAGGTGGTGGACATATTTTTCCTAAAACCATATTGATATTTATTTAGTATATCGAATTTATTTGCGAATAGATATAGCCTGTTATATAAAATTTTTTCGAAAATTTTAGAGAAAGCTGGAAGCAGTGAAATTGGCCTGTAATTTTCAGGATCAGTTTTGTTCCCTTTTTTAAAAACTGGTACTATCTTTGCTATTTTCATTAGATTTGGGAACACACCTTGTTTCATACAATTATTAAAAATAGACCTCAAGGTGTTGGAAATCGTTGGTTCTATATTCTTTATTAATTTAATCGAGTGTGCCCAGATATCCATTGATGTTTTTGTTTCGATGCCATTCAAGGCCTTATCAAATTCAATGGAAGTTATAGGATGCAACATTATTGATGCTGGTATCTCACCTACAATTGTTGAAGAGGATAAACTAGGAGAATTTGTCATGCGTTTAACAGCGTTTATAAAATATTCATTGAGTATATTTGCCGTTTTTGTAGGATCAGAGACATTAGAACCATTGTGAAGTAATTGAATAGGTTCATTTGCCTTACTTGAAATATTTCTCCCCTCTCTATTGATGATACTCCACATAGTTTTGGTTTTGTTATTCGACTGCTTAATCTCTTCTTCTATAGTATTTTTCTTAGCCGCTACTACTGCTTTGTCATATTTTTGTTTACAGTTCGTATAATAGTCCTTAAGTAATGAATTTGTGTTCTGATTTAAATTATCCTGCAGAATTTGAAGTTTTCCTAGATCGTTTCTAAGCTCATTATCAATCCAAGAAGGCGTACCGCCTTTTGTTGACACTAGTCTGTATTTCGAGGGAAAGCAAGCTTCAAAATGACGATTAAAAACTTTTATAAAATTGTCATAGTCAGAATTTGGGTCTAATGAATCAGTAGTAAAGCATTCTTTAGTTAATAGTCTAATAAATGAGTTAATAGCGTTAAAGCCGAATTGTCTTTTGAAATGAATGAATGGATGGTGGGTGACCATTCACGAGAATTAATGTGGCCCTTTTAAGCATTTATCATCCTGGTCGAAAGTCAGCAGCATCCATTCATTTTATTAAACCAAAGCATTCCCCAATCCGATCCGTGTAGTCCTGCTCTGATATTTGAGTGGCTTTTGTTATTATTTTTGTTCAGAATTTACAGAAATGGTATAAATTTATATACGCATCCATTATTTAGGCTGCAATGTACATGCAGAAATACAAAGAAAGTATTTTTGTCATAAAATCATAGAAGTCATAAAATAATTCTATTTATATGGGTTGATATTGGACACGCCTGGTGTGTCCTTAAGTCTTATTCCTCCCTAATCGTAAATAAATGTTTCCCAAAATATTTTATCCCTTCCCTGTTATAAATAAGTACCTACAAAAAGTCATCGCTCGAACCATCTGCGCGGTCGACGATTCAGTTAACAAATTACGCGCCGCTGATCGCGTAAGCGTAATTTGCGTAAGCGTTTCTCATACGCAATTACGCTTACGTAAAGTACGCGCTGATGATCGTATCGCACGTCGTGAAATACTCGTCAATCCGGAATAGAAAAAATACATAAAAATAACTTGCGGAAGTGCTGTGCATTTTCGGGAGTTTGTTTCAACGGGATCTGCACCAGCGTCTGGGTAGCTACCCATCAGCGAAGCAGCCAGAGAAGATCAGGAAGGAAGCGGTTTTTTTAAGGTACTCCTTTTCTTAATCCTGGATCTATTTCCACTGTTGCTGTTCAGCGCCCACCACATATTAATTAAATACAGTCCACTGCCTGACGTTTAGGATATCGACCAGATATGTCTTATTCAATTATAACTTATAAAATAGTTACCATGTTGCCATAATTGTATATTTAAATGCAACAGAGGCATTAAAAGTGTTATTTTTATACCAATCGGTTACTTAAGTACATCAAAATATCAAATAATATAAAAATTACTTACTCTACTCTAAACATTGTTTTAAGTTGAGCATCTGGCATATTCAATATGTATTTTTGTCCAATGAAATAGAATACAGGTCCTACTGATATGGTGGCCATCATTAAGGAGATAACTGAAATGTACCATATAACGAACATGCTGGATCGTCTCTCAGTTTTATTTAAAATATACTTGAACTCCTCGTTTTCTTCTAAAATAGTGTTTAAAAATACATATTATTTTGTAAGAACAAGCACAAAGCTGCTTAAGAGCGCCTGCGCTTGAAAGGGACGTCGTAGGGTAGAAACACGTAACCAACTGGTTGCAATCGTAAGCAGATGAAAATCCCGGCATCTGCGCTGCGAGGTACTGTTTCTTAAACTAAAACATTTAATATTACATAGTATATTAGAATTGAAGAAGTTGCTTCAGTCAATGCTACACTCAACTAATAGTTTAACAGAGTGAAACCATCCACGCGAATATGAACAAATGTAGTAGTATTTATAATATTATACCCCTATGCTGTCAAAAAAAAACTTTTTGCATAAATTCAAGTTTTTACTTAAATTTACTTCAATAGATCTAGTTTGAGATTATTCCCTTTTGATGAAATAAAATAATGTTTTATTAATTCACTTCGAGTCGGTCATCATCTTGTTAACGTCGTCATCTAAACATCCTCAAGAGTAATAAGCTTACATCATTAAATTTGGATTTAGCATTTCCATATATAATCAGTAGAAAAAAAACAACCTAAATGATCAAAATTTTAAGTTTTTCAAAAAATGTCACAGAACTACCCCGAGTCGCCGACGACAAGGTTATTAATCGCGTCTAAGCTAGAAAAATACTTACTTTCCATCCAAACCGATTCGACGCAATCAATAAACTCGAACAATTTGTTTTTCTTATAAATGATCATGCACAATTTCAAATAGGAGGCCAACACAAAAAATGCAGCCAGAAATGGCTCCACTTTATCTGACAAATTATATTTATTCTGTAATACGAACAATGCACTTCCAAGAAACATAATAAATACTGAACAAGACACCACGAACACCCTCAAGTAATTCGTTACTCTTTTCGCCAGACCCAATAACTTCATCAATTTCAGATTGCATTTCAATAAATTTAGACTAAGCTTCGCAATTTCGCTGTCATCATCGGTGTGGTTGAAATCGAAACATTTTTTTATTTTTCTAATAATATCCATTTTTATGCTCAGCTGCGATAAAAGCGATGGAGTATGAATGGCTGTTAGCCAATGTGTAATTATGAACCCTTCAGCTGGATATAAAAGGTAATTATGAAAAGGCCTAATTTTATACTGCGTCATTACGCACACGTATCTAAGTAATTACTGATAATTATTTAAAATTCAATTTGAACAGTCGTCGTACAAAATTAAGCTAGGAAGGCCTAATTACCCTGAGCTATACTTCCTCCACAAAAACCCATGCACCCTGACCCAGAATCGACTACTAAACAAAAAATTAGTAGAGAAATCCTTTAAAATCCTAATCCCAACCAGGGAAGACTAGAAGAATCCGCATTAGCCCTGTTGGAGCTGCAGTCCAACATACCCACAACAAAAAAGTAATTTCTACAGAATCGAAACCGCAAATACGCTCAAATACACACGAGCCAGCTGCAGTTGATTTCCAACTAAATTCGGCATTTTACGCACAGTCAGGTGATGACTAATGTCATTTCTTCTGATCGATACGAAATAAACATACATTTCTCACCCCACTCACAACTATTGCGTCACTGCTTACAATATAAAACGCAGTACATTTCGATCGATCAATATCATTCATGTTGGGCAGTTATCGCTCTACACATCATCATCATTCCTTGGAGGACAGTATCCGCGCATTATCAAGTACTCGCGCTCTTCTTTATCTTCTAATTATCCGCGACGCTACATACTTCGGACACACAACCACGGTTTCACCTCGCGCCCACACTACCTACACAACGGCGAAATATCAATCAAGGCGTTACGAACTGGCAACCTACTACAGACCTTCTGATTAAATACTTCAACTTCAACATCCACGACTTTCAATAACGGAGAAAACTTCCTGATGAGAACCACCCTTCGCTCACAATCAATTGGAGTCTAGTGAAGGGTGGCCACTCTCATAGCCCCAAAGCCATAATGCGGACGCGTGGTTCACCGACGGATCAGGAACAAATGGACATTTTGGGTCAGGCGTATACTGACGCAAAACCAGCCACAGAATCAGCATCCCCTTGGACAATATGCCACAGTTTTTCAAGCCGTGTTTGCCATACTGGAATGCATAAAATTCCAAAGTCGACTTAAAACGACATAGCAGGAACATCGGGCATCCTGGAAACAGAGATAAGGATATCGCCAGGCATAGGCCATGATGGAGCAACCGCTTCCTAAGAAAACAAAGTCTCTACTTGAAATGATCAAGAAGAACCTTAAAACCACTATCGGTCTCCTCACCGGACACACGATCCTTAGAGCACATCTATTCAACCTTGGCTTCACCGAGAGCAAGCACTGCCGAATACGTGGCGAAGAACCTGAAGACAGCATACACATCGTTGGTCGCTGCCCAGGCCTCGCCGCAAAAAGACAGTTTACTGGGACGAGCTTTTCTCGAACCCAGCGATCTGCCCAACTTGAAGGTCAGTGATCTGTATGGACTGGTAAGCAGTACCGGGCTACTAGCAGATCACTGATCTAGCCACAAAGTGGGTAGTTACGAAAGATCTTATAGATCCAAGTGACATCAGGGCTGGAGACAAGCCACCCACTCTTTCACTACTACTAGGCAATAGAGGAATATTCACTGCTAGGATTCCAATGATTTATATAGAATAATATGTACACAACAATACTCTAATAAACACATTTATTATTACCCATATCTTCACACAATTTCTTATTAGAGCTAAATTAATTATTGATTATGTGCCATTTAAGAGATGATTTAATAACAAGTATTTATAATAAACCTATTATTATTAAATTATGAGTATGAGTTACAAAAAAATATAAATATATAGAAATATATTATATTATATTAAATTATAGAGATATATTACAAAAATCGTTTTATGATCATAGTGATAGAAAATCAACTAAAAATAATAACAACGGTTCAGTAGGCCATTAAATAACAGCAAAAACGTAATACCTAAAAAAATATAACAATTCAAATTTTTTAAAAAATACAATAAATTCAGTATAAAATTAATTTTAAAAAAAGTGGTGATATTCAATATTATCCTAAAAAATAGTAACAACATGGTAAATTTTAAATCTATGTGTTTTAATTTAGTGCTTCGTAATAAATGTGTCTCGTATCTAGATATAATATGTTAAAAAATATTAAATAATGAAATAAACCATTTTATGAATTTATTATAAATAGTGTATAGAGAAATCAACAACTTATAATCAATAACGAGTTGGAAAGACGAGAACTGGTGATATGATGGTACCAAGAACTTACACAGCATTGGGCCAACGCCATTTCACGTTCATTGGCACTAGAATGTACAACAATCTTCCCGAAGCAATTAAAAGTAGTGAGAATACATCCATGTTTAAAAAATCACTAACCGATTGGTTGTTGGAGGTGGGTAGGGACGGTTTATGGAATATGCTAACTGTTGTATTTTGAATGATAGTATTTAGTATTTAGTATTTAATTTTCACCATGATAATTTTAAATGACTATTATAGGTATGTAAACGTTATATCAATATGTAATTGATTTATATAATAAATATGTATATTATTTTAGTTTTTATTTTTATTTATTTTGGTTTTATTACTATTTTCCTATACATATATGTATGTGTATATGGATATATATTTTATCTATAGATGTATATAAGTATCTATATTTGTATATGCGTAAATATTTTTAGTTTCATATTTGTCGATTTAAAAATAAGTACTAACATATAGTTTAAGTTGACAGTGCACACTTAATATCTAATCATTAAAAGTCTGCCTTAGAACAGGCCTAGGCCTAGTTAGGCGACTGTGTCAAACGTTAAAAATAAGGTCGCATCAATTTCTTGCGAACATCTTACTTACAAATATGACATTAATTGTTTACTAGATGTGTTACTAAATAAATTTAAAAAATTAAAAAAATGATTAGATCCCTCCTCTGAATGTTAACCAAAATAGAAACCTTACTCAGAATTCGATTTTTTCCACTTTTTTCCACATTTAAAATTTCATGAGCTTGCCCCTTCAATTATACATAATTATGCTGCGGCACGTCGCATGAAAGCGAAATACGCGTATGCTCCTTTGAGAATCTGAAAAGTACAATTTATAATAAAATAGGTACATAGGCAGTTATGTCATTTAGACACATAATATACTAAAAGTTCTGGGGTTGAATAAATATTCTTTTCTTGTAAATACCTGTATGTATGTTTGCAATTTTATAACATAAAACTTTCCAGCTGTAACCATCGCGGGTGACTACGATTGTTGTAAAAGCATTTGAATCATTTTTCGGAAGTGATTGTCCTTTATTTCGTACCAATATTGTATAGAGTTGTAGTCAACTTGGCCCCCTGAAATATAGGTAAAATTAAGTACCTCGTAATCTAAAGAAATTACTTATAGTTTGTATTCAAATTCTTTTTGGAAGTCGATGTTACGGAATAGATTGGTGCGTGTTTCTTTAATTTACGTTATTTCCTGTTAAAAAAAAAATGTTTTCAGAAATATACGATTACGGTGAATATACGAGTATTGACGTGACAACGTCTTATAATTCGATGGACCGGCTGCACGCACGAAAAAACATGACTCATGCGGCGTTACCTCGCTCTGAGGCGTTCCATTTATTATATTTATTATTCAATATAAATGCTGCCATCTACCGGTTGCGACAAGAATTATTTACTAACCTTAGTCTAAAATAGTACGAATGAAAATCACTAGATTGATTTAAATTCTTGACATAATTTTATATGTATTCTTGATATACGGAATGTTATTACTGAACGGACATTTTTTTTGTGGGTACAACGAAGTGCAACGAAGTGCAACGAAGTAAGCAACTTTCATTAAAAAAAAAGTAAAAAAGTATGAAAAGCTATCATTACGATGCGCTTATCTAGCGGTTGGTAAAATGTCGCTGATATTGTTTATTTAAGACGTATTACCTACCGCTAGATGGCGCAGCGTGCTTAAACGCTTCTCAAATCGTTATTTAACAGTTTGAGATTTCAAACTTTCAAATTAAAAAAAAACAATAAACTTTAAACATTAAACAATTATACAATTATACTGCTATACAATAAAACATTTATATGTTTTAGTCAAATCGGTGAGTATAAAAGCATATATTTTTGGGTGTTTGTAATAAACAATATCAGAATCTTAAATGAAACTGCTTCAAATGCAACCATTCCATCAATTTTCTTATGACGTTGTCACGTTCAACTATCGTCAGTAAACCGACTTTACAGACAACCGATTTTTTTAAGAAGATTTTAGCCCCTCTCCATGTATTGGAAATTAGATCTATACAACCTCAAATATTAACTCATCAATCTTGTGTAAAGTTTGCTTGCTGGACACATACCTGCGTTTGATATCTGCTCTTGCATCTCATCTCGCATGAAAATGTGACATCAATGAAATGTGTTGCTTGACTCACTTAACGGCTTAGAAAGGCCTATAACTCATACCAACGATCCTATCCACTGAAATAACCACGCGTAAGGATCTAACATTAAGTGTGGTACGAAAAGAAAGAAAATATGAATATAGAAATACACAAAAATATCACTAAGAAAAGTTTGATTGGAGGTTACTTATTCTTTTATACCTATTATTACATTTTATGTAATTCATTAAAATCTTTCTTGTAGTATTGGCGTTTGTTTTATTTTAAAAAATACTCGTATTTGATAGAGCGATAGAAGTTATTTATGAGAGAATTTACATCCTTAGATTCCCCTTCTGGTACGCAAACGCACCCGCAAAGCTAAAGTGAAGCTACGCCATCTTGCAATATTGAAAATCGTTATATTTTAGATCGCATAATTATAATGAAAAAACTACCTTCATCGCGCACTGAACACACATCTCGTAACGATATATTTGTTTGAAATAATAATAATGGTATATTGAGCAAAATAATACTTTTAGTTTTCGTGAGTGAAACAAGCCATATTTGGCCCTATTGCGTTTCTTCGTGAACTAAAATAGGAACATAGTTCAACCGAACGAGACAGAGCAATACTTTAGAACAGAATATGAAATGTCGTCGATTTTCCAGCACCAATACTACCTGTCGAACTGAATAACGCATGAATAAGTTTGAACACATTTCGTGCGGTGTTAGATTTAGCTGCTTCTTCTTCGGTGGGTAGTTTTAATGCTGAAAAGTGACAACTGTTCATTTCACATTCCGCTCTGATGTCCCTACTGCTCTGTCTCGTTCACATGAACTAATTTACGATTTTAGTTCAAGAGAAGGGAATCGAGCCCATTGGGCCCGATTGCGTTTCTTTGTGAACTAAAACTGAAATTAGTTTAAGCGGACGAGATAGAGCTATACGTTAAGAGATATAGCGGAATATTAAACGAACGATCGTCGATAAAAACTACCTGTCGAACTTATACTTGTCTGAAAACACATCTCGTATCGATATATTTCTTTGAAATAATAATAAAGGAATATTGAGCAAAATAATACTTTGAGTTTTTTACAAAGCTTAAGTGAGTGAAACAATCTATATTGGGCCCTATTGCGTTTCTTCGTGAACTAAAATAGGAATATAGTTCAACCGAACGTGACAGAGCAATACTTTAGAACGGAATATGAAATGTCGTCGATTTTCCAGCACCAATAATACCTGTAGAACTTATAGACGCCCGAATAAATTTGAACACATTTCGTGCGGTGTTAGATTCAGATGCTTTATCTTTTGTGGGTAGTTTTAATGCGAAAAAGTGACATCCATTCATTTCACATTCCGCTCTAGTGTATTGCCCTGTCTCGTTCACACGGACCAATTTCCGATTTTAGTTTACGAAGAAACGCAATGGAGCCCATTGTGTGTATAAAAGTTTAAACTTGGCATTAACTATGGCTCTCACACCTATAACAATGAATTCGGATGCAGAAATTTCTGACATTGAAGGCGACTTACACAGTTCAGATAAAAGAATACGAGAACAAATTAGGAGATAAAGCCTCCTTCGCGGATTCTAGCAAACCTGAGAATTATACTCGTCAATGTCTTACTTCAGGTTTCATCTCATTTAGAGACTATACATACAATATAAATGCCGGATTTTCTTAGTAGCCATATCACTCATTCAAATAATAGAATGGACCGGCTGGAGGTAACAAACACGTTGGATTTCACAGGGTGCCCGAAACCAGCAAAGAAAACCTACAAGCAGTCGTCGTTAAGATAATAACGGGAAACCTAAATAAAACAAACTTAAAATCTCGGTTTTCAAAACGTAGGCTCGCCCCCTCGAAGTTGGAGTTTCAAAACCCCATTCTGTCATTTTTCTACTATACTCGAAAAGAGATCGTCAAGTGATCTGGTCGTCGAAGAAGCAGGTGAAGGGATCCGGCCGAATGTCAGATCAATGTTATGAAGAATCTGTAGGGACTTCAGTACCTACATATCAGTCAACAAAAGCATGACTAACCAACGGATTCAATAGAAATTCATAAACGCAAATACAATCGATTCTACACGTGCACTGCCATTAAATTCCATCTAATTTCGGTAATTAATGCAGTCACAGCCGGTGAGTCATGCCAATTTCTTCTAATCGATCGGATCGACACACTTATTTCCACCAATCCTTTCAGCATTGCGTCATGTATCATAGTATATAAACCAGTACATTCGACCAATCAATTATCATTCTCGAGCGATCGTCCTCCGCGTTTATCATTCTCGATTGGCCCACCGCGATCATTCCTCGGGTAGTCACCCTCCGCGATCATCATTCCTCGAGTGGCCCGCCGCGCTCATTCTTCGAGTAAACATCCACGATCATCCTTCCTCGAGCGAACACTTCCTAACCGCGCGTCGCGATCAATATTCCGGAACGTTATACTGGCACGATACGGCATAATATTCAATTCACCTAAATAAACTGTTAAATCGATACACCAATATTAAATAAACCTTCTTATAACGCAAATTGCCTCTCACTACGGAGTTAAAGGACTAGTTGACACCCGGCTCTCACATCAAACATCTTGGAGTCAGTGGGAGTCGGCCTTCCGTCACATCCGTGACCTCTGACGTTCGATTCTACACGCCCTTTCCGTCACATTGGCGCCCCCGACTTAGAACGTCTCAAAACGCACCTTCACCGTCACATCTCGCTTAAAATTCAAACTGTAAACCACTATTGCTAGTCGCGATTTTCTCCAGTAAACCGTTTTACTGTCAGAGAGCAAACCTCTCAGGTCCGCACCTGGTCGGAGAGGCATCAAACTTCGCGAACATTCTCCAGTACCGCTAATACTGTCCGAGAGACACCTCCTAGGCACTCGAAGCCTGGTCCGAGAGGATTACGCGCATCAACATCATCCCGCCGACGGCATCGAAACAATCAAACATCGCCGACATACATCGAGACACCCGCCGACGCCCGAATTCAACTCTTGTAATGAATTAAATTCATTACATTCAAACCTATCAAGTTTGAAAATCGCGATACGGCGATAACATACCAGTAATCATAACATATCGTAACATACCACATAAAACAATACCAGTAGCGACATGTGTAAAAAAAGTGGAACGATTAGGTATAAGAAATATCCATAAAATATCAGATTAAACTCAAGAACTTATATTAAGAAATGACAAATGGCACTGATTCATTTTTAAAGTTAAAAAAAAAAACAAAAAAATCTCAATTTAATTTCAGAGATATAAATAAAATCGAAAGGATTTTTGAAAATAAGATCGGGTTTGAAATGTCATATTTGAATAGAGGAATATAAAAGAATAGATATTACGATAAAAAGTATAAAAGCAGCACTATACACGCGTAGAAAGCATGTCCATATATGGTCATGAAAATTCACCAGACATTTGACGCCAAAAGCTCAGACGACAATGCGTAAGGGAAGTTTAAATAGACAGAAGAATGAGAGAAAGCGCGGGAAAGGAGAACATTGTCGGCGTCACTAGGTGTTGTATGAAAAAGATTTTTTTAAAGTATGACAGTAAAATAATTAAAAAATATAGAAAATGTTTTTAAAATAGGACGGTAATAGAAATGAAGTCCGTTTTGAAAAAAAACAAAAATTGAAGAAAAACATAAAAAACTACCACAATAAACAGAAAAATAAAAAAAATAATATCAACTTTGAAAAGCCAGGAAAGAAACACATAAAATAGAATATATTAAATTTAAAAAAAACGAGTAGAACATAGTTTTTCAAAATAAAATTTTTAGACATGAAAAACTCATATAATTAAAGCTTAAAAAAATAGTAATTAAGAAGATTCGGAACGAGAATATCGAAATACATATAACTACACTAAAATATAATAGGATTTATGAAAAATAAGAAAAATCAATGGAAAACTCACACCAAAATATTAAAAAAATAATAACAAACGATTAATATCACATTATTGAACATCCTCGAGAAATGGGGGATGGCGCCAATCCATAGAGAAGTCAAATTAAGACAGAAAAATAATGATCGTGGAAGGGAAATAAACACGATGTTATAAAAGGAACCGGCCCTAAAAAGGGGCATCATTAATCATTCAACATTCAATCATTCATCAGTCAATAATTCGATCATTAATAGCAGACGCATAGGTGTGTTTTAATTCGCCTGGAGGGCATGCCTCTCGCATGTCCTCCAAGGCTCACAAAGTAATATTATAATATAATTTTGCTATATTAAATATATATTGTTCGAATAGTTTTGCGAAAATACGAATACCGCGAAGCGTACAAACATTATTGAAAATTGGAGGCAAAAGCCTAATACTAAGAATTGAATTGAACGACGATCTACTATAAAATACTGAGAAGGAAGACCAATCCATAATATAACAAGAAGGAAGACATATTACATAAAACACCACAAGGATGAAATAGTATTACAAAGAAGAGGACGACAAATAAAATACTGGACAGGAAAAGAAGATCACCAACAGCATATCGTCGCGTTTAATATCAATTCTGATGTACTTTATATGTAAGTAGTTTTAAAAAATTATGTAAAAACGTTTTTTTCTGATTGAGCTGAGTATTCGATGAGATTACTGGCCAGAAAAACATATTAGATTTAGTTTGTTATTATCTATATAACAAAAGATTTATTTTTAAAAGTTGAAGCTGACTTTGGAATAAGATAGCAGTAAATTTGCGTGCTAATCTTTTCCACGCTATAGAAATTTGAAAACCAGCAGAAAATATCGCTTTGTAATATCTAAATAGACTTCGAACTTTTAGTCGATTTAAGATATATGATTTTGCATAAGAAAACGTAGTTTTTACCGTGGATAAATATACTACAAAGAACGAGTAACTTTTAGGACTGACGACGAAATGAGTTCGTCAGTGTTCATTTGTAAATATTTAAATTTAATTTAATTGCGATATAAAAACGTGTTTAAAAATATAATAATAAGATAATTAGTTTTATAATAATTTAAAATATTCACATAAGTATATTACGAGTATAAAAAGATACAATTTGGTCATGTTTCAAAGGTTATTAAATAAAATATTGTTTCACTAAATAACTAGTTTTTTTTTGCTCATTGTAAAATACTAATACGAAATTCACGCTCTGAGAATGATATAAATAAGGGCAAATTTTTAATAAAAGAGTCTGTAATTTTCAGTTAGCCAATTTTTTATTATAACTTTTAAATTAGTAGAAATTTGTAAAATTTGAGAAACGCCATAGAATCAGCGTGACATTTTAGTCTAAAGACACGAGAAAGCGATGTTGTTTTCAGTCCGAGAAATAAGAAAATGAGATAGTTTTAAACGCCAAGATTCGATCGGCGCTCATTATATAAAAAATAGATCGATTCCAAAAGCGTAAAACAATCAAAAATATTTTCTGAAGGGACCACTATTCGAAACTTGTAAGCTCGAATAGTTTAGTTAAATTGCGTGAAAAACCTGAAATTCAATTTAAAAAATACTGAAAGACGCATAAAACATGTACAGGTAGAAGAATATTGATTTTGAAAAGCAGTTTCGCCATCAAGAGTGAGCAACGAAGGAGATTTCGGCATGCAGATGTAAGATTTTCGTAAGTTGAAAATAAGTGGTTGGCTGTAAGATATTTACCTTACAAAGAGCATTTAGGATATGCACTGATTTAAGGTTGCGACACGTCATTTAAACCAGAAAAAGCTCGGAATCTGAAAAATCTAATAGTCTTTGAAAATATTCAAAACTATAGAATACTTAGTAATATTTTGAAACCATACAAATATAAAATAATTTAAAAATCATTTTAAAATAAAATAGTCTTTGAAAATATACAATATTATAGATATGCAATAGTATAGAAGGAGTTAAAAAAAATATTTGAATCTTTAGATTTTTTATTTTTCTTTTATTTTAATTTCATCTCATACCTTAATCACCTGGAGCATCACAATAATAACATCAATCAGTAGAAAATTTGCGTCACATAAAACAGCAGGTTATCTAAAATAAAATTAAATTATCTAATATTAAATTAAATCATCTCATAGAAATTTAAATTAACTTATAAGAAAATAAAAAAAAATTACTTACATATATATATATATATATATATATATATATATATATATATATATATATATATATATATATATATATATATATATATATATATATATATATATATATATATATATATATATATATATATATATATATATATATATATATATATATATATATATATATATATATATATATATATATATATATATATATATATATATATATATATATATATATATATATATATATATATATATATATATATATATATATATATATATATATATATATATATATATATATATATATATATATATATATATATATATATATATATATATATATATATATATATATATATATATATATTTCTTACAAAATGTCAACCCAACGTATGGGGCTAGATTGGTATTGATTAAAGAACCTTCAGAACATATTAAGAGTATAAGCGGTAAATAAAAATAATATCATTTAATTTCTTGGACTGAAAATATATTGTAATATGTTTGAATAGTGAACCAAACCATTTTGTTATTAGGTTTTTTTTTGGGTCTCAATATTGAAAACAATTGAACTTAAGTTTAAAATATTTGAATTAAATTTGTGTATTCATACAACAAAGGATTGTATGGGTATATACTGAAGTGTACTTATGTGAATAGTGTTATATCTTTGTTGCATATAATTTTTGTGTTTGTGTTTTTTTTGATTTTGTGTATATAGCGGTAAATTGTAAAAATTGTCGTATAACTTTCGAACAATGTCATATACTGCATCTATTAGTAAAAAAAACGTCGTTTGGCGTTAGATATTGAAAAAGGAAAGTTAGACATATTTACTAAAGTTTGGCTATTTCCCATAAAAAATGTTATATCAAAAATTTTTGAAAAGTTATTAGAAAATCAAATATTGTTTGAAGTGTGGAGTACCTGCTACGATTATTCTAGATAATGCTAAATATTTTATAACATTCATTCAATACATTCTTTGAGAAATTTTTAATATCTCGAATATTTAAATGTTATTATTCACCTCAATACAATACGGTGGAACGGTATAACCAAGTAGTAAAGACCAGCCTGGGAATTTTAGCAGGAGATAAGCAAAGAACGTGGTCAAAATACTTAGATAAAATTAAATTTGCAATGAACAATCATATACATTTAAGCACGGGCTATACGCCAAATTTTTTAATGTTTGCTAGAGAACCACAAATTGATGGAAAATTACATGGTCATATGTTCCTAAAAACACATATGTTCCTAAAGACATAAAAAATTTGAAATAGCTGATAGTAATAACAGAATAGAACATATAAGAAATTTGGAGAAAATATATCAAGTAGTAGAAGAAAGATTAGTGGATAAGTTCAGAAAAAACGCTGAAAAAGATAATTTACGAAGAAAAAGGATAAATTTTAATGTGGAAGATTAAGTATGGAAAAGAAATCATGTGCAGTCGAATAAATTAGAGTATTTTACGCATAAATTGGCACCAAGATATGTACAAGCCAGGATACGAAAAAGAGTATCGGAAAATGCATATGAATTAGAGGATTTAGAGGGTTCTGCCATAGGAAGACATCATGTGAAAAATTTAGTGAAGGCAGGTGGAAAAGGTTAATCTGTTAGAAATCTGTATAAATATTTAGGTTGGCGAAAGTAGAAATTCACATAACAAATATTTGTGCGATTTCCAGAGTTTTTTTCATATATATATATATTCATTTTATTACACGAACAAATTTAAATACATTATTGCTTAACATAGTATATCGGAAGAAGATTCAACATATTTCTATCCTAAATCCTATCCTAACTCCTATCCTAACTCCTATCCTAATTCCTATCCTAACTACTATCCTAATTCCTATCTTAATTCCCATCCCAATTTCGATCCTAACTTCTATCCTAATTCCAATCCTGATTTCTATCCTAATTCGTATAATGTACAAATCATCAGATAGATTTTATTCACAAAACATTTATCCATATGTTACATATAAGAAACAATAAAGTATACATAAATATATATATATATATATATATATAAATATATATGAAAGAACACTCAAGGGAACGGTTTAGCTTAAAGATGTTAATAAAAGAGTTTTCAGATTTTTTTTAGGAGAAAATGAAATAAAAAAATATATTAAAATATATGGTATAAAGCCGGTTCAGATAAACACTATTTTATAGTAACAAGAAAAATAAATAATAATAAATTGACCTTATTGTAGATTTAATTAATTTTATTTATTAAATAGAATACAGTATTATATGGAGTTATTACAATACTTCATGAAGCCATATGGGTTATATATATATATATATATATATATATATATATATATATATATATATATATATATATATATATATATATATATATATATATATATATATATATATATATATATATATATATATATATATATATATATATATATATATATATATATATATATATATATATATATATATATATATATATATATATATATATATATATATATATGTTTATTGCGAGAATAAGACAGGGAGATATAGTTCAGATATTTTGAAGATTATTGCAGGAGTTTGAAAGTAGGGATACAATTTTTTGAGTACATGCGAGATGGTCTATGGAAGTTAAGGGAGGTCCGACCCAATAGGTAGGCGAACAAGTCAATGCTGAGGGTATAAGGATGGATGTTTTAGTAGGAGATTTTATTATTTTTCCTCGGCGAGAGTGCACTTCTCGTACGAGAGCTCGGGGTTCGTAACCTCGAGGTGTTGGATCCATTGAGTGGTTCTTCACGATGAGATAGGAAGTTTTGGCTGATTTAGGAGTGGACATCCCCATGGCCTAGTTTATTACATCTGATTTTTTTAAGTTGGAGGATGCAATCCAACGCGTAGACAGGCATTGATACCTGCAACGCAACATAAGTCTATTAATAGACATTCTAATGAATTTTATATTGGAGGAGATTGCCTAGTTCGAAAAAATGAAAAGATTTCTATTTAAACTTTGATGTAGAGGGGGAAATTTAGTAGCGATCCAGGAGGGTGAAATGGACGGAAGATAACGCACTTTTATCATGTAGTAAAACCAGCATAAGTTATGAAGAAGATGGGGTGAATTTTGGTATGAAAGAGAGGATGAAAGGAACCATGTGAAAGAAAGAAGTAAGGAAGGGGTGAAAGGATAAGTTCAGTTTCCAAAGTCTGAAGTAACGAGTGAGAGTTAAAAGTTTCATTAGCAGAATACGTTAAAATCAAAGATAATAGACCAGTAAGAAATCTACTAACAGTCGTCAAGTTGATAACTTGAGATTGTGTCTAAGTAATTAGCAGAAGGACAAGCCCGACGCGAAAATACATCTGTAATTTGAAATTTAATGTGCGACTAGTAGGAGTAGTGTTACGGGTCGGAAGACTCAGAGCATTTAAAGGACGAACGTGGCCACTCAGGTGCGTTGCTCTAACTTAGGCACCTTCAAACATATTTTGTTGAATTAGACAGTAGAATGTTTACGGTCGCGGACTCGAGTTTTAACTCTTTGAGCAGATGCGTAGACGGAGGAAAAGAAAAGAAACGAATTTATTTGAACTTTGCAATCGAGGGGAGCTGAAATATATTATTATTATTATATATATATATATATCATCGCAGATTATCACATTGCACTAGCACTAGAGGAGAGTTAACAAGTTGGAGGAATATGGTCTTGGACTCGAGTTAAGCTCATTGAGCGGATGCATAAGAGAGAGCTAGAGAGATGAAGAGTTGATAGTGTTAAGATGAGGAAGATTAGTGTCATAGAGTGATTTTATTATGATAAAAATTATTAAAACTATATAATTTTAACTATATATTATTATAATTATAAAATTGGGAAGAGTTATTATAGATGGATAAATTATTTCTACCAACATGAGCCAAAATCACAGAACATACAATATATACGAAATACCTAAAGAATTTAGCAAAGATATGGATAGCTGCTTGAGGTCAAGCAAAAGTTGGGGAAGGGGGTAAATGTAATTAATTAAATTCATTACATTCAAACCTATCAAGTTTGAAAATCGCGATACGGCGATAACATAGTCACGAATATTTAATTTTAAAACAATACCAGTAGCGACATGTGTAAAAAAAGTGGAACGATTAGGTATAAGAAATATCCATAAAATATCAGATTAAACTCAAGAACTTATATTAAGAAATGACTAATGGCACTGATTCATTTTTAAAGTTAAAAAAAAAACAAAAAAATCTCAATTTAATTTCAGAGATATAAATAAAATCGAAAGGATTTTTGAAAATAAGATCGGGTTTGAAATGTCATATTTGAATAGAGGAATATAAAAGAATAGATAATACGATAAAAAGTATAAAAGCAGCACTATTCACGCGTAGAAAGCATGTCCATATATGGTCATGAAAATTCACCAGACATTTGACGCCAAAAGCTCAGACGACAATGCGTAAGGGAAGTTTAAATAGACAGAAGAATGAGAGAAAGCGCGGGAAAGGAGAACATTGTCGGCGTAACTAGGTGTTGAATGAAAAAGATTTTTTTAAAGTATGACAGTAAAATAATTAAAAAATATAGAAAATGTTTTAAAAATAGGACGGTAATAGAAATGAAGTCCGTTTTGAAAAAAAACAAAAATTGAAGAAAAACATAAAAAACTACCACAATAAACAGAAAAATAAAAAAAATAATATCAACTTTGAAAAGCCAGGAAAGAAACACATAAAATAGAATATATTAAATTTAAAAAAAACGAGTAGAACATAGTTTTTCAAAATAAAATTTTTAGACATGAAAAACTCATATAATTAAAGCTTAAAAAAATAGTAATTAAGAAGATTCGGAACGAGAATATCGAAATACATATAACTACACTAAAATATAATAGGATTTATGAAAAATAAGAAAAATCAATGGAAAACTCACACCAAAATATTAAAAAAAATAATAACAAACGATTAATATCACATTATTGAACATCCTCGAGAAATGGGGGATGGCGCCAATCCATAGAGAAGTCAAATTATGACAGAAAAATAATGATCGTGGAAGGGAAATAAACACGATGTTATAAAAGGAACCGGCCCTAAAAAGGGGCATCATTAATCATTCAACATTCAATCATTCATCAGTCAATAATTCGATCATTAATAGCAGACGCATAGGTGTGTTTTAATTCGCCTGGAGGGCATGCCTCTCGCATGTCCTCCAAGGCTCACAAAGTAATATTATAATATAATTTTGCTATATTAAATATATATTGTTCGAATAGTTTTGCGAAAATACGAATACCGCGAAGCGTAGAAACATTATTGAAAATTGGATGCAAAAGCCTAATACTAAGAATTGAATTGAACGACGATCTACTATAAAATACTGAGAAGGAAGACCAATCCATAATATAACAAGAAGGAAGACATATTACATAAAACACCAGAAGGATGAAATAGTATTACAAAGAAGAGGACGACAAATAAAATACTGGACATGAAAAGAAGATCACCAACAGCATATAGTCGCGTTTAATATCAATTCTGATGTACTTTATATGTAAGTAGTTTTAAAAAATTATGTAAAAACGTTTTTTTTTCTGATTGAGCTGAGTATTCGATGAGATTACTGGCCAGAAAAACATATTAGATTTAGTTTGTTATTATCTATATAACAAAAGATTTATTTTTAAAAGTTGAAGCTGACTTTGGAATAAGAAAGCAGTAAATTTGCGTGCTAATCTTTTCCACGCTATAGAAATTTGAAAACCAGCAGAAAATATCGCTTTGTAATATCTAAATAGACTTCGAACTTTTAGTCGATTTAAGATATATGATTTTGCATAAGAAAACGTAGTTTTTACCGTGGATAAATATACTACAAAGAACGAGTAACTTTTAGGACTGACGACGAAATGAGTTCGTCAGTGTTCATTTGTAAATATTTAAATTTAATTTAATTGCGATATAAAAACGTGTTTAAAAATATAATAATAAGATAATTAGTTTTATAATAATTTAAAATATTCACATAAGTATATTACGAGTATAAAAAGATACAATTTGGTCATGTTTCAAAGGTTATTAAATAAAATATTGTTTCACTAAATAACTAGTTTTTTTTTGCTCATTGTAAAATACTAATACGAAATTCACGCTCTGAGAATGATATAAATAAGGGCAAATTTTTAATAAAAGAGTGTAATTTTCAGTTAGCCAATTTTTTATTATAACTTTTAAATTAGTAGAAATTTGTAAAATTTGAGAAACGCCATAGAATCAGCGTGAAATTTTAGTCTAAAGACACGAGAAAGCGATGTTGTTTTCAGTCCGAGAAATAAGAAAATGAGATAGTTTTAAACGCCAAGATTCGATCGGCGCTCATTATATAAAAAATAGATCGATTCCAAAAGCGTAAAACAATCAAAAATATTTTCTGAAGGGACCACTATTCGAAACTTGTAAGCTCGAATAGTTTAGTTAATTTGCGTGAAAAACCTGAAATTCAATTTAAAAAATACTGAAAGACGCATAAAACATATACAGGTAGAAGAATATTGATTTTGAAAAGCAGTTTCGCCATCAAGAGTGAGCAACGAAGGAGATTTCGGCATGCAGATGTAAGATTTTCGTAAGTTGAAAATAAGTGGTTGGCTGTAAGATATTTACCTTACAAAGAGCATTTAGGATATGCACTGATTTAAGGTTGCGACATGTCATTTAAACCAGAAAAAGCTCGGGAATCTGAAAACTCTAATAGTCTTTGAAAATATTCAAAACTATAGAATACTTAGTAATATTTTGAAACCATACAAATATAAAATAATTTAAAAATCATTTTAAAATAAAATAGTCTTTGAAAATATACAATATTATAGATTTTCAATAGTATAGTTATTTATTCGATTATTTTATTTTTATCGGAACTATGTAAGCATTCCATGTTTCGATTGAGTCAGTTGCTTAGAAGTGGGTCAAAATTAAGTTTGATATATTATCTAAACGAAGATACTGACAAATAAAATTTAATAAAAACTTGTGAAAAGCTAATACTTCACCTTATTATCGATATGTTGTCCACTATACCAATGTAAGAAATTCACAGAAAGCTCCGTAATGAGAACGCCGATGAATATGAACCACATTGATGGTGGGTCTGATGATGTATTTCCGTAATTACTACCACTAATCTGAAATATTAAAGGATATCAATCTTAGCTAAAGGCTAGCGCCTCAGGTGTACCCCCATTCTATGTACTACTCGGGCCTGCGATCTTCGAAAGATGTTCCGGCATGTTCCTTCGACGCCTACTCTGCCAAGTGCCATGCCTACCAGGACCGAATTCTACTCGACATCTCCATCGCCTTGCTCTCCGGCCTGCGTCCCTCGCACCCAGTCCTTCTACTCTCATGGACCATCAGTTCTCAAAACACCTCTTAAATAGTATGGTGTCCTTGGCGAAAATTTAGTATTTCTCATATAACTCTTCAGCTACTTCAGCGATTTTAACCTGATTCATCTTGTAATATATCGGAATACTTAGGTTACAAATTATTATATTCTACTATATTAAACCAAGTTCGTTTCATTTGCTACAGTTATTTATTACAGAACTCACAGTCAAACAGATAGACACACAGACCGATATTTCAATTTCTGCTATTCGAGTATTAAATCCCTCAAATACAAAAGACCAATAGGCAGAATTTTTGCAAGCTTATAGTTAAATCTACTTACCATTGAAATCCTCCATAATACAATGCAAATCTTCAGAGATGATGATGATATCTGTATCAATATGGGTATATTGAAAAGATCTTCCAATAAATTAGTACATTTCATGGCAGTTGCTTGCAGTTTAACAACAGATGTCTTCGTTTTAAACAGCTTTTCTCTCAACCTCAATTCGTTAGAATTTTCTAAATCTATTCTATCATTCACAACGTTTATTAACCTCTCGTTGAGAAGTTGAAAAATAGCAGCTGCGTGAAGGGCGAAGGGCGGGAATAATGTTTCCACGCAAAATAATAGACAAACATGTATCCAACCTATTACTGCGCTTATGAAATATATAACGTAGTCATCCAGTTCAAATATAAAACTGAAAAAAACACATAATAGAATTTAGAATAGCTTAACAACAAACTTATTTATACTAGAGCCAGCGTGGATTCATTTGTTTTCCTGGATATCCTACAACCATAAAACAACCAGTTGCAGTTTACTTACTAGGTGTTTTTAATTTTGGCAGAAATCTCGAGTCAGAGCCTCGCAAATAAATGAAAATAATAAAAAATCTAAATTTTAATCATAACGTCATTGGGTTTCGAAATTAATATAAAACTACCGTAATATAGACCGTGATATAAAGAGAAATTTTACAGATCAGATCGGTTTAAGATCGTCTTCTTGTCGACTGTCTTGTCGTCGTTTTCCCTAACCATTAAGCTCCGCCAGCAGGCCATCCCGAGCAAACCATATGATACTTAATTTTGCACGTCCACCACGGACGGCTGCTGAGCCAAGACAAAACGGCGCAGCGAAGCGCGGCCTGGTTGAATCAAGAGTGGGGGAACAGCCACGCACAGAGGTGTTGCTGGATTTTTCCTCGCAACTTCTCGTACGTCTGGAGCTCTTTGGGAACCTTACTTCTGGATCAACCATCGTATAAATGCAACGGAGGCATTAAGTGAATATTGTTTATTCAATAAATTAGCTACTTATATTTATGAAAAAATATAAATGGGTACTTACTCCACTCGAAACATTGTTGTCAGTTAAGCGTCTGGATTATTCAATATGTATTTTTGTCAAATGTAATAGAGCACAGGACCCATTGTTAGGGTGACTAACATTAAAAAGTAAATTGAACAGTACCATATAACGAACATGCTGGATCGCTTCTCAATTTTAATTAAAATAAACTTGAATTCCTCGTTTTCTCCTAAAATAGTGTTTAAATATTATATATTTTTTTGCACGAACAAGCAGACTACTGGTCAAGAGCGCCTGCGCCTGTAACAGACGACATAGGGTACAAACACTTAGCTAGCTGGTTGCAAATGTAAGTAGATAACCCCCAGAAAAGTAGATTTTGGACATGAACCTGTAGTCGTAGATGGCATAGTAGATCCAGGTTAGCTATATGGTTTTCTATGCTATCAAGCAACCGGAACTACTGGCTTAGTTAAAGGTGACTCATATCGAACACCTCTATACAGCGAGGCACTGTTTTCTCAAATTAAAACATTGAAAATTACTTCATATATCAGAAATGTAGACGTCCTTTGTCCTACAGTCAATAATTCACTCAACTAATGATTTTACACGGCGAAAGCCATCCACGTGAATATTAAATTGTTTAGTTTGGCAATGTCTATCTTATTCTTGCCCTTAGTGATGAAGTTTTGAGAAATCTTTCTTAGCACACCCTTACCGTAGTTGTATTTATATTATGCCCCTATCCTATCAAATAAAGCTTAATCCAAAATTTATCTTTTAAACTTTAGGCGTTTCGGCGCTGCGTTAATGAGTGAGTTGTTAGTATGTAGTTATTTTTCTTCCATTTGTCCCGTTTGATATCACTCTCTTTTGGTGAAATTAAAATAGTATTTCATTAATTCACTGTAAGCTAGATTTTTGCTTACCTATTATAATATACTACTACTATTTCTTTATGTGCGAGATATGATTTTATAATCTATTTCTCGATATGTTATGTTACGATGCTTTCAATGTCTATTGGCCCACCACATTGGGACGGCATATGTCAGAGAAGATTTTACTATATCTATTTCAATATGTTACCACCATACAACGACAGTGATAACATTACCTTCAAGAGGATAGGCTTCCCATACCTTGCCTAATAATTTCCATCCTTGTATTTACTTCCTCAATGAAACAAATCTTCTCCAATTAATAATCCATATATTAAACCAAAATGCATATTTAAACAATTAAAATTATAACTTTTTCTATTTTAGTTTAAGTACTATTATTGTGAATTATATTTATAATAATGAGCGCCTAATTCACCACAAAATATTTACAATTTATTCTTTGAGTTATTTTCGATCGATTATTTGTCGATGACAACAATGGCTGCGTTCAGTCGATTGTTAATAAAATAATATTAATAATGATAATGCATGAGTTTAAATCTCCGCCGTGAAATTCGACAATTAGATTCTAATCCTTTATTTATTTAAATGTGTTCAATGTCAATTTATATTGAAACATGAATCGTAATGTTTACATACAACAACAAAATTACTTATAAACTAACACACTGTTAACTAGTCGATGGCGTTCCAGTGATATAATGAATTTAAATGACCGCAGTCGCTAATGCCCGATATAAACTACGACCTGGTTACCATTCAGTCCACTGAATGTCCATATGGTTTTCGTTCTATTATTTCTATTAATACTATTCCCTCCCCGTTATCTTTGAAACCCCATCGATCAGTCAAAACAAAAAAACCTTAATATAATCTACAATTTTCCTTATCTTTAATTTTATTCTAACATTCAGTATAATTCGAATGTTTCCTTAACTAGTTTCCAAATTCAAAGCACATTATATAATGGCTGGTGTCTGAATCAACGGAGTTAGCAAAGGCTAACTCTCTTCCAAATTAAATAATAGTCTGACTAGAGGTTTACCTCGTAGAACTATCAACGACTATTCATACCAATCGATGTTAAATGCCTCATTTTTAGTTAACGTGCAAATATGTAGAAATCACGCATTTACGTTACTACTACTTATCATTTCTAATAATTTCCAACAAACCCCCCAAAACTCTAATATTTATAACCCCAAAAAATATACAACAATGACAATATTTGTTTGCTAGCTTCGGCCCAAATAATTAAATAACGCCAGCTTCGGCAAAATAAACTTACATATTTTTAGTACATCTTTGCCGACAATGACTCTCGGCTATAATTCCCGTATTTACAGCTGCATTCACATTATGCACTTATAACTAATGTCAATTTCTTCGATGCGTGTCGCCTTTCTAGAAATCTGCCATCACCAAGAAGAATGTCTCTTTAGAAACCTCAACCGCTTCGCTATCGTACTGCAATTTTCAAGCCGTTACTGCATTCTCATCAATGTTTTTCCCTTATTTCGACGCTAATTTATACACCTCCGAAGGACGTTCGCAATGTTGTGATCTCAATCTGACGTTTCAGTTTGATTCGTTCGCCATCTTGGATATAATTTTCGTATTGCCCCCGACGAAATCTCGTACTTCTATTTTATATGAAATGTTGGATTTTTTTACATGCCAACCCGCGTAGCTCTCTCGATTCACATTTTTAGCACTGGATTTCTATTATTTGTTCGTTTTTTAGTGTCCTTGTAAAAAGCGCATCAATGGCGATTGCGATAAAGCGTTTCTGTGATGTACGATCTGCACACTTTATACGAATTTAAATGAACTGGGCACTAAAATGCTTCACAGCATCTCAGTGCCCTTATTTTAAACTGTTTATTCTTACATCTGAGCACCAAAATATACTTTTCTTTCCCAAACTTTCGCAGCTTTTGAGCGTGCAACTAAAATTTCTTAATGGATGCCGGAAGCAACACGTCCATCCCTTTTATAACACCCTTATCGATGTGACCTTTTTTTGATAATTTAACCCACAACTATTGACTAATCAATCATAAAACGATCTGATTTATCTATTTTTTCGTTAAATAACGCTCTGCCACATTGGTAACAAACGAATTTCTTAACGATAATTCGTGCTTCTAATTCTATATATGATTTTAAGTATTTATTTTACGTATTATGAGAAATTGATGTTTCATATTCGGCGGGAAATCTTCATATTTTGACCTGACTTTGCCGCCTTTCTTTCGCGTCGTTTCCGCTTTCGCATTGGAAAGCGAAATAATATAACTATTTTATTTCAATTTTATTTATTGCTAGTATTTTTATCTAGTAATTCCTCTATTTTAATTACGTGTTTCTAAATTTCCTCATTTTAACTATTAAATTTTATTTTGACTGGCAATTATCTGGTGATAATTTCTTTGGACATCATCGATTCGGCTTTCTTCCATCGATGTCGATTATGTTTTCCAATTTCTCCTAATAATAAATTAAATGTTCTTCAAATAACTTTATCTATATTGCTATTGATTCTCCCATAATTCCTACTATTTAATGAACCCCTTTTTATATTTCTTTGAAAAACCAATCGGTCGACTTTTTTTTTAAGACCATAAACATGCTTCTATTGTCTATTTGTCAATTATTGATATTTACGTCGATTTTTCGTAAAAATCTCAAAATATGCTAATTTCTTGCCAAATACCCCTGATTGTCTATTTTGAAACCCCTAATAATGTCCTTAACTCTCAAAAACTACTCAAACCCTTTTATTTATGTGACGCTGGCACTGCACTCTATAGTTTAGCAACTGACATTCTTCATCTGTCAAGTTTAGTTCCTAATTAAATCGCTAGATGTCACTATGATCTTTTTAAAGTACAATTTAATTTTAAAATTTGATTAATCTATTTCCGGTTAGCTTAGAGCTGCTAAGCGATCATGTGATGATTTTCAGATCATTACAATACCCCCTCCCAAAATCTCAGCTTGCCCTCAAGCAATCATATCACATATCTTTCTTGTTATCTGTTCAATCTCCAACCGCTTATTCATGATGTTTGTAATATAATATTAATGTTAATAATTTTATAGAAATAACTATGTAACTCCTACGATATGTTTGTACTATAATGTCAATGATAATAGTTTATGTTTAATTCACGTACCTTTACGATATGTTTTGTGCTATATGTTAATTATAATATTTTACGTTTAATTCACGTACCTTTACGATATGTTTTGTACTATAATGTTATGATAATATTTTACTTTTAATTCACGTACCTTTACGATATGTTTTGTGCTATATGTTAATTATAATATTTTACGTTTAATTCACGTACCTTTACTATATATTTTGTACTATAATGTTATGATAATATTTTACTTTTAATTCACGTACCCTTACGATATGTTTTGTGCTATATGTTAATTATAATATTTTACGTTTAATTCACGTACCTTTACTATATATTTTGTACTATAATGTTATGATAATATTTTACTTTTAATTCACGTACCCTTACGATATGTTTTGTGGCTTGCCTTCCCTCTTCAAGTCTATAATTTCTATCTTGTTTCCATATAATACCAATCTCCTAACCCAGATCTTTTAATGATAATACTTTTAATATAATTTCTCACTTTCTCCTCTATATCTCACCTCAATAATATGATACCTATAATAATAATAATGATGAAGATTCCAAACACTCCTGTTGCAAATTTTAAAATTTATATAATATATTTCAACTTCTCCTCCTCTCTTTCGCTTCAACATGCGTCCGCTCAATTAGGAAATAAACCCGAGTCCTCGACCATGTCTCCACCTACTTATTCTGTTCCATCGACCATCTATAAATAATCTCAATACGTCAATATAATAATTATAATATTTCTCTCCGTTGCAAAATTTAAATTGATTCCGTCTATTTATTCTCCGTTCACCCACTCCGCTCAATTAGGATTTAACCCGAGTCCTCGATGGTGAACATTTTAACTGTCTACTCTTCAAAAAAATATAGTTTGAATATGCCTAAGTCAGAACAATGCACTTGAACAGGCTCTGGTCGTCCCTTAATGTTCTAGATTTTTTTTAAAAAATCGTGACATTGTCCCAACCATTCGCATAGTAAGTTCTTATTTAATATAGTATGCTATTTCACGCTGGGCTTGTCCTTCTGCTATTTACTTAGACACAATCTCAAGTTAGATAACCTGACGATTGTTAATAGGTTCTTCACTAGTCTATTGTTTGTGATTTTAACGTACACTGTAAATGGTTTCTAACTCTCATTCGTTATTTCAGAATTTGGAAACTGAATTTATCCTTACACCCCTTACTTACTTCTTCCTTTCACATGGTTCCTTTCATCCTATCTTTCATACCAAATCAATCCCCTCCTTCATCACAACTTATGTTGGTTTACTAATTAACAAATGTATTTATCGTCCTTCTACTCTCACCCTCCTGGATCGCTACTATTTATCTCCTTCATAACATAAACTAAATCAATATCCGGCCTATTCTAATTTCGCAACCCTATAATAACCCCCTTGGTGCATGTAACCATAATGCCACCGTAATAATAATAATCCCATTGGGTATCTGAGCTCCTCCCTGTCGAATCTAGACCATATCCGACTCTGGGTGTCAACTCGTCCAAAAGCGTAGACCTGATCAGGGTCACGCGTTGAGGTGCGACCTCAACCTTGCCGAGACCTCCATATATACTCCCTCGCAAGTTACCAAATACAAAACAAAACCATGGACCCGAGCAGTGGCTCCAACTCCGAAGACCGCCCACTTCAGATAAAAATTCCCATAAATATTATAGTCGCTCTAAAAATTAGCGCTATTTTTCGATTCTAATTTCTTCATCCCGCTCTAAAATAGCGAGACGTCGACAATACCACCAATATTCTATACCAAATAACAATATTAATATGACTCTTCATTCATCTTATAGTCGCTTCCTATATAGCACTATAACTCAATTCCAAAAATATATTATATTTTATAATAATTATAATAATGATTTTAATCTGGCCCTATACAGCCTCAATAATATAACGATCAACCAACTTTATCAATAACAATAATCCATCGACTTCACTAATAATACTTTGGAATCTTCTCTCCAATATAATAATCGTATCCCGATACTGCTTTGCCATTTAGTTCTTACAAACAAAAAACTTATTACACTAATGAGATTCCTAATCGTGTTCGCTTGTATTTCTTCGCTTTAGGTAGGAATGATTGGACAACAAGTTGTAGGTGATTAGGATAGGATTTAGGATAAGATAGGATAGGATAGGAAAGGAATACTTGTTGCTTAAAACGAAGAGATTCAAACAACACAACGCTCTCCTTGTTATAACTCTTTTCCCAATTTTGCAAAACAATATCACTCCACTAGATACCCAAATGAAAAAAAAACTGTCAGCTTATTAACAATATTTTACAACCCAACGATTTCACGAGGTGCATTCTTCCATACATATACGTATCAAATGGATAATATGTTTAGTAAAATGTAACTGTATGCTATATATATACGCAAAATAATGTGTGATTCTAATGTGAAAAAATTAAACTATACTGCTCAACTAAATGTGTAAGCTAATATGTATTGTAATTAAAATATTTCTGATTTATAGTATACTGCTTTTGTGTATGGCATTAATAATTTGTTGCTATTAAGACTTTGGTAATGGAATAGAAATAAGGAATGTGATAGGATAGGTAGTGTATGATAGAATGGTAGGATAGGAATGGTGATAGGATGATGGATAGGATGGTAGGATAGGATATCTAATCTATTACTAGTAAGGAACAGGAAAATGATATTATCTGTAATGTAATTTATAACTAGAAAATGATGAAATCTAATGTTTAATATATCGTGTTAAAATATTTATTATGTTGGTATAATAATAATACAATACATACACAAGAACACACACCCCGCTACAATCAATAACTCTGATATTCAAAATAATCTGCCGGTTATTCTCTCAATAAAATAATAATAACCGCCATGACAGCCAATATAATAATATTATAATGCTATGACAACCACAAAACATACCATCAACAAAACCGTGAGTTTTTTTAATACTCCCAATAATTTATTTAGCTTCTATGACTAATCACTCAACCGATAAAACCGTAAGGTTCTTTAATCACCCCTTACTAATTTTTACCATATCTTTTATGTGGCATCGCCCTATGGCTTTACCTTCTGATTTTATATATAAGTAAGTATTTTAAGTATGTATTTACTAAGTATGTATTTTAAACGTCGGCAAACGTCCTCATATTTGATATCTATGTCTAATTCTCCTATAATATTCTGTATCGTATATCCGCCGACATCAATTGTATATTATTGCATTCATTATTAAACGCACAATCCTGAAATAATGTTATATATTTTCTCCCTATTATATTAACAGAAGAACCTGTATCTACTAATGCTTTTAATTTAAAATTATTTAACCTTACATAAATATAAGGTCTCTGATCCATATCATTACTATTTAGGTATTATTAAAAATGCGAACCGACGACCCCCTCCCAGCCATCGAGTTCTCTATTCGTTTCCCTGACTCCGTGATCCATGAGCTATTTCAGGGTCTCCAGATTCCCTATTCCGTCGGACGTCCCCTGTTTTATTATCAACGATCTCGCTATTCTTCACGCAGCCAGTACATTCCCTAATGGTAAACCCTTCTAACCTGCATCCGAAACAGATTTTACCGCGAATATTAGGACAAAACTTAAAATGATGCCCTACTTCCTGACATTTAAGGCACTTCCTGTGACTCTGGTTTCCAGGCCCAGTCAAATCAGAATAATTCAATCTCCCCGTATTAAACGCATTCACTGTATAGCCACGTCCGCGTCCCCTATATCCAGTGAAACCTCCCCGATTATTATTCCTATTATACACTATACTCTCCTTTGATACTGTCGCGACTGTTTTATTTTGAAAATGTTTGAAAGGTTTTGCAGTCGTTTCCTTTTCTAAATATTGTTCGAAGTTCATGGCATATTTAACTAATTCTTCTATTGTCGTTAAGATTTGAGAGCCTAGAATAGGTTTGTACCTATCCGCAATATTAATTTTAAGAATCTCCAATAACATTGACTCTCCAATTTGCTCTTTTAAAAGGGCATTCAACCCCCGAACTTCAGTTATGAATTCCTGAATATTCTGCGACGGCTTTTGTTTTAAATTGCGTATCTGACTATCAATTTTAATTTGATAATTGATTGGTTCAAAACGCTCTACTAATTTCGCCTTTAACTGCGACCAAGTCAAATCATTTGTCCTAATTGACCTAAACCATTTCAGGGCTGCTCCACTCAACAATTCAGTAAACGATTGTATGAGCTCCTCACTGTTTGCACGACGCGATCGTAGTCTATCCTCACATGATTCTATAAACTCCAAGACAGAATGTTCCCCTGAAAAACGTAGACCCCATTTATATACGTCATTGTACCCCGATTGCACAGGTTCGAAACGTGGTTTTATAGATTTCCTCTTCGCATCTCTTCCTATTTCTAATTGCGACAATTTTCTTTCTAACTCTTGAATCTTATCCGCCATTTGCTCCCTTTCCCTATCCAAAAACATTTTATTTTCCTGGTCTACATCCAGGTTCCATTGAGACACAGTGTTATAAAAATCTTCTTTCTGCCTAATTCCAAACAATGGTTCCACACGTCCCTGAGATATATCTCTCTCCAGCCTTCGTTTTTTTGATGACGAAGCTGTTTGAGACATTATGATGTCTATGTCTATTCTTAATTTATTTGTCGTATTTAATTTATTTTATTTTAATTTAAATAAATTTAATTAATTTATTTTATTTATTTTTATTTTGATTCAAAATAAATTTAATTTATTTTATTTTTTATTTAAACGAATTTATTTTATTTTATTTTATTATTGATTAAACGAATTTAATTAATTTATTTTATTTTGATTCAAAACTAATTCAATTTATTTTATTTTTAATTAAACGAATTTAATTTATTATATTTTATTCAAAGCAAAAGGTTGACGATTGCTATCGTGCCAAAGGTTATTATCCGCGGCGTCTTGATTACAATTATTTTAATTTATTTTATTTCAGCCTAATTTTAATAAAATTAATTACCAATAAAATTTGTTTATTTTTATTTTAAACTATTTTTATTCCCGAGGTACTATTTTAATCGTTGATTTAATTACGACGAATGCAGTCAACATGTGTACATACTGTACAATAAACGTTAAATTATGTATATAGGCAGATTTCTAGAAAACAACACACATATACAATATATCAACAATTCGCAATGCTAAATATACAGTTATATCACACGATTCATGTTTCTATATTTCTTATTTATCAAATGCCCAAATTACGATCGATCGAAAATAATTTACTATTTATTTTATTTAGAATCTATCAAGGCCCCACGTTGGGCGCCATTTGTAAGCTAGATTTTTGCTTACCTATTATAATATACTACTACTATTTCTTTATGTGCGAGATATGATTTTATAATCTATTTCTCGATATGTTATGTTACGATGCTTTCAATGTCTATTGGCCCACCACATTGGGACGGCATATGTCAGAGAAGATTTTACTATATCTATTTCAATATGTTACCACCATACAACGACAGTGATAACATTACCTTCAAGAGGATAGGCTTCCCATACCTTGCCTAATAATTTCCATCCTTGTATTTACTTCCTCAATGAAACAAATCTTCTCCAATTAATAATCCATATATTAAACCAAAATGCATATTTAAACAATTAAAATTATAACTTTTTCTATTTTAGTTTAAGTACTATTATTGTGAATTATATTTATAATAATGAGCGCCTAATTCACCACAAAATATTTACAATTTATTCTTTGAGTTATTTTCGATCGATTATTTGTCGATGACAACAATGGCTGCGTTCAGTCGATTGTTAATAAAATAATATTAATAATGATAATGCATGAGTTTAAATCTCCGCCGTGAAATTCGACAATTAGATTCTAATCCTTTATTTATTTAAATGTGTTCAATGTCAATTTATATTGAAACATGAATCGTAATGTTTACATACAACAACAAAATTACTTATAAACTAACACACTGTTAACTAGTCGATGGCGTTCCAGTGATATAATGAATTTAAATGACCGCAGTCGCTAATGCCCGATATAAACTACGACCTGGTTACCATTCAGTCCACTGAATGTCCATATGGTTTTCGTTCTATTATTTCTATTAATACTATTCCCTCCCCGTTATCTTTGAAACCCCATCGATCAGTCAAAACAAAAAAACCTTAATATAATCTACAATTTTCCTTATCTTTAATTTTATTCTAACATTCAGTATAATTCGAATGTTTCCTTAACTAGTTTCCAAATTCAAAGCACATTATATAATGGCTGGTGTCTGAATCAACGGAGTTAGCAAAGGCTAACTCTCTTCCAAATTAAATAATAGTCTGACTAGAGGTTTACCTCGTAGAACTATCAACGACTATTCATACCAATCGATGTTAAATGCCTCATTTTTAGTTAACGTGCAAATATGTAGAAATCACGCATTTACGTTACTACTACTTATCATTTCTAATAATTTCCAACAAACCCCCCAAAACTCTAATATTTATAACCCCAAAAAATATACAACAATGACAATATTTGTTTGCTAGCTTCGGCCCAAATAATTAAATAACGCCAGCTTCGGCAAAATAAACTTACATATTTTTAGTACATCTTTGCCGACAATGACTCTCGGCTATAATTCCCGTATTTACAGCTGCATTCACATTATGCACTTATAACTAATGTCAATTTCTTCGATGCGTGTCGCCTTTCTAGAAATCTGCCATCACCAAGAAGAATGTCTCTTTAGAAACCTCAACCGCTTCGCTATCGTACTGCAATTTTCAAGCCGTTACTGCATTCTCATCAATGTTTTTCCCTTATTTCGACGCTAATTTATACACCTCCGAAGGACGTTCGCAATGTTGTGATCTCAATCTGACGTTTCAGTTTGATTCGTTCGCCATCTTGGATATAATTTTCGTATTGCCCCCGACGAAATCTCGTACTTCTATTTTATATGAAATGTTGGATTTTTTTACATGCCAACCCGCGTAGCTCCCTCGATTCACATTTTTAGCACTGGATTTCTATTATTTGTTCGTTTTTTAGTGTCCTTGTAAAAAGCGCATCAATGGCGATTGCGATAAAGCGTTTCTGTGATGTACGATCTGCACACTTTATACGAATTTAAATGAACTGGGCACTAAAATGCTTCACAGCATCTCAGTGCCCTTATTTTAAACTGTTTATTCTTACATCTGAGCACCAAAATATACTTTTCCTTCCCAAACTTTCGCAGCTTTTGAGCGTGCAACTAAAATTTCTTAATGGATGCCGGAAGCAACACGTCCATCCCTTTTATAACACCCTTATCGATGTGACCTTTTTTTGATAATTTAACCCACAACTATTGACTAATCAATCATAAAACGATCTGATTTATCTATTTTTTCGTTAAATAACGCTCTGCCACATTGGTAACAAACGAATTTCTTAACGATAATTCGTGCTTCTAATTCTATATATGATTTTAAGTATTTATTTTACGTATTATGAGAAATTGATGTTTCATATTCGGCGGGAAATCTTCATATTTTGACCTGACTTTGCCGCCTTTCTTTCGCGTCGTTTCCGCTTTCGCATTGGAAAGCGAAATAATATAACTATTTTATTTCAATTTTATTTATTGCTAGTATTTTTATCTAGTAATTCCTCTATTTTAATTACGTGTTTCTAAATTTCCTCATTTTAACTATTAAATTTTATTTTGACTGGCAATTATCTGGTGATAATTTCTTTGGACATCATCGATTCGGCTTTCTTCCATCGATGTCGATTATGTTTTCCAATTTCTCCTAATAATAAATTAAATGTTCTTCAAATAACTTTATCTATATTGCTATTGATTCTCCCATAATTCCTACTATTTAATGAACCCCTTTTTATATTTCTTTGAAAAACCAATCGGTCGACTTTTTTTTTAAGACCATAAACATGCTTCTATTGTCTATTTGTCAATTATTGATATTTACGTCGATTTTTCGTAAAAATCTCAAAATATGCTAATTTCTTGCCAAATACCCCTGATTGTCTATTTTGAAACCCCTAATAATGTCCTTAACTCTCAAAAACTACTCAAACCCTTTTATTTATGTGACGCTGGCACTGCACTCTATAGTTTAGCAACTGACATTCTTCATCTGTCAAGTTTAGTTCCTAATTAAATCGCTAGATGTCACTATGATCTTTTTAAAGTACAATTTAATTTTAAAATTTGATTAATCTATTTCCGGTTAGCTTAGAGCTGCTAAGCGATCATGTGATGATTTTCAGATCATTACAATACCCCCTCCCAAAATCTCAGCTTGCCCTCAAGCAATCATATCACATATCTTTCTTGTTATCTGTTCAATCTCCAACCGCTTATTCATGATGTTTGTAATATAATATTAATGTTAATAATTTTATAGAAATAACTATGTAACTCCTACGATATGTTTGTACTATAATGTCAATGATAATAGTTTATGTTTAATTCACGTACCTTTACGATATGTTTTGTGCTATATGTTAATTATAATATTTTACGTTTAATTCACGTACCTTTACGATATGTTTTGTACTATAATGTTATGATAATATTTTACTTTTAATTCACGTACCTTTACGATATGTTTTGTGCTATATGTTAATTATAATATTTTACGTTTAATTCACGTACCTTTACTATATATTTTGTACTATAATGTTATGATAATATTTTACTTTTAATTCACGTACCCTTACGATATGTTTTGTGCTATATGTTAATTATAATATTTTACGTTTAATTCACGTACCTTTACTATATATTTTGTACTATAATGTTATGATAATATTTTACTTTTAATTCACGTACCCTTACGATATGTTTTGTGGCTTGCCTTCCCTCTTCAAGTCTATAATTTCTATCTTGTTTCCATATAATACCAATCTCCTAACCCAGATCTTTTAATGATAATACTTTTAATATAATTTCTCACTTTCTCCTCTATATCTCACCTCAATAATATGATACCTATAATAATAATAATGATGAAGATTCCAAACACTCCTGTTGCAAATTTTAAAATTTATATAATATATTTCAACTTCTCCTCCTCTCTTTCGCTTCAACATGCGTCCGCTCAATTAGGAAATAAACCCGAGTCCTCGACCATGTCTCCACCTACTTATTCTGTTCCATCGACCATCTATAAATAATCTCAATACGTCAATATAATAATTATAATATTTCTCTCCGTTGCAAAATTTAAATTGATTCCGTCTATTTATTCTCCGTTCACCCACTCCGCTCAATTAGGATTTAACCCGAGTCCTCGATGGTGAACATTTTAACTGTCTACTCTTCAAAAAAATATAGTTTGAATATGCCTAAGTCAGAACAATGCACTTGAACAGGCTCTGGTCGTCCCTTAATGTTCTAGATTTTTTTTAAAAAATCGTGACATTGTCCCAACCATTCGCATAGTAAGTTCTTATTTAATATAGTATGCTATTTCACGCTGGGCTTGTCCTTCTGCTATTTACTTAGACACAATCTCAAGTTAGATAACCTGACGATTGTTAATAGGTTCTTCACTAGTCTATTGTTTGTGATTTTAACGTACACTGTAAATGGTTTCTAACTCTCATTCGTTATTTCAGAATTTGGAAACTGAATTTATCCTTACACCCCTTACTTACTTCTTCCTTTCACATGGTTCCTTTCATCCTATCTTTCATACCAAATCAATCCCCTCCTTCATCACAACTTATGTTGGTTTACTAATTAACAAATGTATTTATCGTCCTTCTACTCTCACCCTCCTGGATCGCTACTATTTATCTCCTTCATAACATAAACTAAATCAATATCCGGCCTATTCTAATTTCGCAACCCTATAATAACCCCCTTGGTGCATGTAACCATAATGCCACCGTAATAATAATAATCCCATTGGGTATCTGAGCTCCTCCCTGTCGAATCTAGACCATATCCGACTCTGGGTGTCAACTCGTCCAAAAGCGTAGACCTGATCAGGGTCACGCGTTGAGGTGCGACCTCAACCTTGCCGAGACCTCCATATATACTCCCTCGCAAGTTACCAAATACTAAACAAAACCATGGACCCGAGCAGTGGCTCCAACTCCGAAGACCGCCCACTTCAGATAAAAATTCCCATAAATATTATAGTCGCTCTAAAAATTAGCGCTATTTTTCGATTCTAATTTCTTCATCCCGCTCTAAAATAGCGAGACGTCGACAATACCACCAATATTCTATACCAAATAACAATATTAATATGACTCTTCATTCATCTTATAGTCGCTTCCTATATAGCACTATAACTCAATTCCAAAAATATATTATATTTTATAATAATTATAATAATGATTTTAATCTGGCCCTATACAGCCTCAATAATATAACGATCAACCAACTTTATCAATAACAATAATCCATCGACTTCACTAATAATACTTTGGAATCTTCTCTCCAATATAATAATCGTATCCCGATACTGTTTTGCCATTTAGTTCTTACAAACAAAAAACTTATTACACTAATGAGATTCCTAATCGTGTTCGCTTGTATTTCTTCGCTTTAGGTAGGAATGATTGGACAACAAGTTGTAGGTGATTAGGATAGGATTTAGGATAAGATAGGATAGGATAGGAAAGGAATACTTGTTGCTTAAAACGAAGAGATTCAAACAACACAACGCTCTCCTTGTTATAACTCTTTTCCCAATTTTGCAAAACAATATCACTCCACTAGATACCCAAATGAAAAAAAAAACTGTCAGCTTATTAACAATATTTTACAACCCAACGATTTCACGAGGTGCATTCTTCCATACATATACGTATCAAATGGATAATATGTTTAGTAAAATGTAACTGTATGCTATATATATACGCAAAATAATGTGTGATTCTAATGTGAAAAAATTAAACTATACTGCTCAACTAAATGTGTAAGCTAATATGTATTGTAATTAAAATATTTCTGATTTATAGTATACTGCTTTTGTGTATGGCATTAATAATTTGTTGCTATTAAGACTTTGGTAATGGAATAGAAATAAGGAATGTGATAGGATAGGTAGTGTATGATAGAATGGTAGGATAGGAATGGTGATAGGATGATGGATAGGATGGTAGGATAGGATATCTAATCTATTACTAGTAAGGAACAGGAAAATGATATTATCTGTAATGTAATTTATAACTAGAAAATGATGAAATCTAATGTTTAATATATCGTGTTAAAATATTTATTATGTTGGTATAATAATAATACAATACATACACAAGAACACACACCCCGCTACAATCAATAACTCTGATATTCAAAATAATCTGCCGGTTATTCTCTCAATAAAATAATAATAACCGCCATGACAGCCAATATAATAATATTATAATGCTATGACAACCACAAAACATACCATCAACAAAACCGTGAGTTTTTTTAATACTCCCAATAATTTATTTAGCTTCTATGACTAATCACTCAACCGATAAAACCGTAAGGTTCTTTAATCACCCCTTACTAATTTTTACCATATCTTTTATGTGGCATCGCCCTATGGCTTTACCTTCTGATTTTATATATAAGTAAGTATTTTAAGTATGTATTTACTAAGTATGTATTTTAAACGTCGGCAAACGTCCTCATATTTGATATCTATGTCTAATTCTCCTATAATATTCTGTATCGTATATCCGCCGACATCAATTGTATATTATTGCATTCATTATTAAACGCACAATCCTGAAATAATGTTATATATTTTCTCCCTATTATATTAACAGAAGAACCTGTATCTACTAATGCTTTTAATTTAAAATTATTTAACCTTACATAAATATAAGGTCTCTGATCCATATCATTACTATTTAGGTATTATTAAAAATGCGAACCGACGACCCCCTCCCAGCCATCGAGTTCTCTATTCGTTTCCCTGACTCCGTGATCCATGAGCTATTTCAGGGTCTCCAGATTCCCTATTCCGTCGGACGTCCCCTGTTTTATTATCAACGATCTCGCTATTCTTCACGCAGCCAGTACATTCCCTAATGGTAAACCCTTCTAACCTGCATCCGAAACAGATTTTACCGCGAATATTAGGACAAAACTTAAAATGATGCCCTACTTCCTGACATTTAAGGCACTTCCTGTGACTCTGGTTTCCAGGCCCAGTCAAATCAGAATAATTCAATCTCCCCGTATTAAACGCATTCACTGTATAGCCACGTCCGCGTCCCCTATATCCAGTGAAACCTCCCCGATTATTATTCCTATTATACACTATACTCTCCTTTGATACTGTCGCGACTGTTTTATTTTGAAAATGTTTGAAAGGTTTTGCAGTCGTTTCCTTTTCTAAATATTGTTCGAAGTTCATGGCATATTTAACTAATTCTTCTATTGTCGTTAAGATTTGAGAGCCTAGAATAGGTTTGTACCTATCCGCAATATTAATTTTAAGAATCTCCAATAACATTGACTCTCCAATTTGCTCTTTTAAAAGGGCATTCAACCCCCGAACTTCAGTTATGAATTCCTGAATATTCTGCGACGGCTTTTGTTTTAAATTGCGTATCTGACTATCAATTTTAATTTGATAATTGATTGGTTCAAAACGCTCTACTAATTTCGCCTTTAACTGCGACCAAGTCAAATCATTTGTCCTAATTGACCTAAACCATTTCAGGGCTGCTCCACTCAACAATTCAGTAAACGATTGTATGAGCTCCTCACTGTTTGCACGACGCGATCGTAGTCTATCCTCACATGATTCTATAAACTCCAAGACAGAATGTTCCCCTGAAAAACGTAGACCCCATTTATATACGTCATTGTACCCCGATTGCACAGGTTCGAAACGTGGTTTTATAGATTTCCTCTTCGCATCTCTTCCTATTTCTAATTGCGACAATTTTCTTTCTAACTCTTGAATCTTATCCGCCATTTGCTCCCTTTCCCTATCCAAAAACATTTTATTTTCCTGGTCTACATCCAGGTTCCATTGAGACACAGTGTTATAAAAATCTTCTTTCTGCCTAATTCCAAACAATGGTTCCACACGTCCCTGAGATATATCTCTCTCCAGCCTTCGTTTTTTTGATGACGAAGCTGTTTGAGACATTATGATGTCTATGTCTATTCTTAATTTATTTGTCGTATTTAATTTATTTTATTTTAATTTAAATAAATTTAATTAATTTATTTTATTTATTTTTATTTTGATTCAAAATAAATTTAATTTATTTTATTTTTTATTTAAACGAATTTATTTTATTTTATTTTATTATTGATTAAACGAATTTAATTAATTTATTTTATTTTGATTCAAAACTAATTCAATTTATTTTATTTTTAATTAAACGAATTTAATTTATTATATTTTATTCAAAGCAAAAGGTTGACGATTGCTATCGTGCCAAAGGTTATTATCCGCGGCGTCTTGATTACAATTATTTTAATTTATTTTATTTCAGCCTAATTTTAATAAAATTAATTACCAATAAAATTTGTTTATTTTTATTTTAAACTATTTTTATTCCCGAGGTACTATTTTAATCGTTGATTTAATTACGACGAATGCAGTCAACATGTGTACATACTGTACAATAAACGTTAAATTATGTATATAGGCAGATTTCTAGAAAACAACACACATATACAATATATCAACAATTCGCAATGCTAAATATACAGTTATATCACACGATTCATGTTTCTATATTTCTTATTTATCAAATGCCCAAATTACGATCGATCGAAAATAATTTACTATTTATTTTATTTAGAATCTATCAAGGCCCCACGTTGGGCGCCATTTGTAAGCTAGATTTTTGCTTACCTATTATAATATACTACTACTATTTCTTTATGTGCGAGATATGATTTTATAATCTATTTCTCGATATGTTATGTTACGATGCTTTCAATGTCTATTGGCCCACCACATTGGGACGGCATATGTCAGAGAAGATTTTACTATATCTATTTCAATATGTTACCACCATACAACGACAGTGATAACATTACCTTCAAGAGGATAGGCTTCCCATACCTTGCCTAATAATTTCCATCCTTGTATTTACTTCCTCAATGAAACAAATCTTCTCCAATTAATAATCCATATATTAAACCAAAATGCATATTTAAACAATTAAAATTATAACTTTTTCTATTTTAGTTTAAGTACTATTATTGTGAATTATATTTATAATAATGAGCGCCTAATTCACCACAAAATATTTACAATTTATTCTTTGAGTTATTTTCGATCGATTATTTGTCGATGACAACAATGGCTGCGTTCAGTCGATTGTTAATAAAATAATATTAATAATGATAATGCATGAGTTTAAATCTCCGCCGTGAAATTCGACAATTAGATTCTAATCCTTTATTTATTTAAATGTGTTCAATGTCAATTTATATTGAAACATGAATCGTAATGTTTACATACAACAACAAAATTACTTATAAACTAACACACTGTTAACTAGTCGATGGCGTTCCAGTGATATAATGAATTTAAATGACCGCAGTCGCTAATGCCCGATATAAACTACGACCTGGTTACCATTCAGTCCACTGAATGTCCATATGGTTTTCGTTCTATTATTTCTATTAATACTATTCCCTCCCCGTTATCTTTGAAACCCCATCGATCAGTCAAAACAAAAAAACCTTAATATAATCTACAATTTTCCTTATCTTTAATTTTATTCTAACATTCAGTATAATTCGAATGTTTCCTTAACTAGTTTCCAAATTCAAAGCACATTATATAATGGCTGGTGTCTGAATCAACGGAGTTAGCAAAGGCTAACTCTCTTCCAAATTAAATAATAGTCTGACTAGAGGTTTACCTCGTAGAACTATCAACGACTATTCATACCAATCGATGTTAAATGCCTCATTTTTAGTTAACGTGCAAATATGTAGAAATCACGCATTTACGTTACTACTACTTATCATTTCTAATAATTTCCAACAAACCCCCCAAAACTCTAATATTTATAACCCCAAAAAATATACAACAATGACAATATTTGTTTGCTAGCTTCGGCCCAAATAATTAAATAACGCCAGCTTCGGCAAAATAAACTTACATATTTTTAGTACATCTTTGCCGACAATGACTCTCGGCTATAATTCCCGTATTTACAGCTGCATTCACATTATGCACTTATAACTAATGTCAATTTCTTCGATGCGTGTCGCCTTTCTAGAAATCTGCCATCACCAAGAAGAATGTCTCTTTAGAAACCTCAACCGCTTCGCTATCGTACTGCAATTTTCAAGCCGTTACTGCATTCTCATCAATGTTTTTCCCTTATTTCGACGCTAATTTATACACCTCCGAAGGACGTTCGCAATGTTGTGATCTCAATCTGACGTTTCAGTTTGATTCGTTCGCCATCTTGGATATAATTTTCGTATTGCCCCCGACGAAATCTCGTACTTCTATTTTATATGAAATGTTGGATTTTTTTACATGCCAACCCGCGTAGCTCTCTCGATTCACATTTTTAGCACTGGATTTCTATTATTTGTTCGTTTTTTAGTGTCCTTGTAAAAAGCGCATCAATGGCGATTGCGATAAAGCGTTTCTGTGATGTACGATCTGCACACTTTATACGAATTTAAATGAACTGGGCACTAAAATGCTTCACAGCATCTCAGTGCCCTTATTTTAAACTGTTTATTCTTACATCTGAGCACCAAAATATACTTTTCTTTCCCAAACTTTCGCAGCTTTTGAGCGTGCAACTAAAATTTCTTAATGGATGCCGGAAGCAACACGTCCATCCCTTTTATAACACCCTTATCGATGTGACCTTTTTTTGATAATTTAACCCACAACTATTGACTAATCAATCATAAAACGATCTGATTTATCTATTTTTTCGTTAAATAACGCTCTGCCACATTGGTAACAAACGAATTTCTTAACGATAATTCGTGCTTCTAATTCTATATATGATTTTAACCCCTCACGTTGCGAGGTAAAAAGTCACCTATCACTTTTGCGCGCGACATATTCGCGCAAAAAATCGACGCGAGTCAACGGCCTTGAGAAAAACGATCATAACTTATAAACCACTAATCGGATTAAAAAAAGATAAAGAGAAAAATGATCGCATTGAAATTTGACATATAAAACATTATAACCTTATCTCGTAAAACAATTAGGATAATAATGAATAAATATTACAAAATTGGCAAACTGAAAAAACTCGCCTATAAAATCATTTCGATTTTTTTGTAAATACAGTTTTTGTAAATATCAAAAATTGTAAATACAGTTATGTTCTCTATTAAATGCTTTACCAAAACGATATTTTTTTTTACTTATTTGCATACAAAAATACGGAAAAAATATTTATTTATTCAGCCAAGAAAAATTGTATGTATTCTCGTAAAAAAAAATTTTTTTAATTTTTAATTTGTGACTACTTATGGTATTTTTTTATATGAAATTCTTTCAAAATAACTTTATTACTACATCACTTCTTCTTAGAAATCACACCAGAACTTTGAGCTTTGTCTGATATTATAGAAAAATCTAAAGTTTTGAGAGTTTCCGCGTCTGAACCTAATAATAAACTTTGAATGCCCATAATATAAAATTCGTTAGATTTTTTCAATTATATTGTCTTATCATAGACTTATTATATGTCTAATAACTAATTACTATACTCCAAAGAGTCACATTTCATCGAAAAACTATGGAAAATCGCACTTTTTTCTCTCATAGTAATTATCAAAACAAGTTTCATTTTCGCGAGCAATATTAGAACACAACATATAATGTTCAAAATACGCCTAATTATGTGATAACTTAGGATGTAAATGAAGCAATACCTATTTTATTAGTAAATTAAAGCGACATTACGTCATGTTTCGCGATATAACGGGATATTTCAAAAACATTACAAAATAAACACGGGCATTTATTTCGCGAGCCTTGGTTTGTTGACAAAGTGTTTTCTTCGAAAATTCGTGTAAAACAGCAAATGGATTGTCGAAATTATATAATCCTACTGGCTAATCTACTTAAAAAGGGAAATACTCACTTTTATCCGGTATAAACTGCACTTATATCCAGAAAACACTTCACAAACACTTCACAACACAATCACTTCGGCGAACATCGCGCGCGCCGCCGCCATGGGCGATCTGAGACTGTCGTCAGAAATGAGGTCATCGATTTTGTAAGGATGTAGTGATTCATATTTCTAACATCGCATGCGGCAATCGAGCAATTTCATAGTGTTGCATATTTGGCTATATTATGGCATCATTCGATAGAATATACAATCGCATTTCGAAATTTAAACGACATTTTCGTAAGAGCCGAGCGCTATATCCAGTAGTGGACGTTTCAGAATTTCGGCGGCCGCCATTCATGTCCCCAAATGGATGTTACGTGCTCAGCGGGTTAAGTATTTATTTTACGTATTATGAGAAATTGATGTTTCATATTCGGCGGGAAATCTTCATATTTTGACCTGACTTTGCCGCCTTTCTTTCGCGTCGTTTCCGCTTTCGCATTGGAAAGCGAAATAATATAACTATTTTATTTCAATTTTATTTATTGCTATTATTTTTATCTAGTAATTCCTCTATTTTAATTACGTGTTTCTAAATTTCCTCATTTTAACTATTAAATTTTATTTTGACTGGCAATTATCTGGTGATAATTTCTTTGGACATCATCGATTCGGCTTTCTTCCATCGATGTCGATTATGTTTTCCAATTTCTCCTAATAATAAATTAAATGTTCTTCAAATAACTTTATCTATATTGCTATTGATTCTCCCATAATTCCTACTATTTAATGAACCCCTTTTTATATTTCTTTGAAAAACCAATCGGTCGACTTTTTTTTTAAGACCATAAACATGCTTCTATTGTCTATTTGTCAATTATTGATATTTACGTCGATTTTTCGTAAAAATCTCAAAATATGCTAATTTCTTGCCAAATACCCCTGATTGTCTATTTTGAAACCCCTAATAATGTCCTTAACTCTCAAAAACTACTCAAACCCTTTTATTTATGTGACGCTGGCACTGCACTCTATAGTTTAGCAACTGACATTCTTCATCTGTCAAGTTTAGTTCCTAATTAAATCGCTAGATGTCACTATGATCTTTTTAAAGTACAATTTAATTTTAAAATTTGATTAATCTATTTCCGGTTAGCTTAGAGCTGCTAAGCGATCATGTGATGATTTTCAGATCATTACAATACCCCCTCCCAAAATCTCAGCTTGCCCTCAAGCAATCATATCACATATCTTTCTTGTTATCTGTTCAATCTCCAACCGCTTATTCATGATGTTTGTAATATAATATTAATGTTAATAATTTTATAGAAATAACTATGTAACTCCTACGATATGTTTGTACTATAATGTCAATGATAATAGTTTATGTTTAATTCACGTACCTTTACGATATGTTTTGTGCTATATGTTAATTATAATATTTTACGTTTAATTCACGTACCTTTACGATATGTTTTGTACTATAATGTTATGATAATATTTTACTTTTAATTCACGTACCTTTACGATATGTTTTGTGCTATATGTTAATTATAATATTTTACGTTTAATTCACGTACCTTTACTATATATTTTGTACTATAATGTTATGATAATATTTTACTTTTAATTCACGTACCCTTACGATATGTTTTGTGCTATATGTTAATTATAATATTTTACGTTTAATTCACGTACCTTTACTATATATTTTGTACTATAATGTTATGATAATATTTTACTTTTAATTCACGTACCCTTACGATATGTTTTGTGGCTTGCCTTCCCTCTTCAAGTCTATAATTTCTATCTTGTTTCCATATAATACCAATCTCCTAACCCAGATCTTTTAATGATAATACTTTTAATATAATTTCTCACTTTCTCCTCTATATCTCACCTCAATAATATGATACCTATAATAATAATAATGATGAAGATTCCAAACACTCCTGTTGCAAATTTTAAAATTTATATAATATATTTCAACTTCTCCTCCTCTCTTTCGCTTCAACATGCGTCCGCTCAATTAGGAAATAAACCCGAGTCCTCGACCATGTCTCCACCTACTTATTCTGTTCCATCGACCATCTATAAATAATCTCAATACGTCAATATAATAATTATAATATTTCTCTCCGTTGCAAAATTTAAATTGATTCCGTCTATTTATTCTCCGTTCACCCACTCCGCTCAATTAGGATTTAACCCGAGTCCTCGATGGTGAACATTTTAACTGTCTACTCTTCAAAAAAATATAGTTTGAATATGCCTAAGTCAGAACAATGCACTTGAACAGGCTCTGGTCGTCCCTTAATGTTCTAGATTTTTTTTAAAAAATCGTGACATTGTCCCAACCATTCGCATAGTAAGTTCTTATTTAATATAGTATGCTATTTCACGCTGGGCTTGTCCTTCTGCTATTTACTTAGACACAATCTCAAGTTAGATAACCTGACGATTGTTAATAGGTTCTTCACTAGTCTATTGTTTGTGATTTTAACGTACACTGTAAATGGTTTCTAACTCTCATTCGTTATTTCAGAATTTGGAAACTGAATTTATCCTTACACCCCTTACTTACTTCTTCCTTTCACATGGTTCCTTTCATCCTATCTTTCATACCAAATCAATCCCCTCCTTCATCACAACTTATGTTGGTTTACTAATTAACAAATGTATTTATCGTCCTTCTACTCTCACCCTCCTGGATCGCTACTATTTATCTCCTTCATAACATAAACTAAATCAATATCCGGCCTATTCTAATTTCGCAACCCTATAATAACCCCCTTGGTGCATGTAACCATAATGCCACCGTAATAATAATAATCCCATTGGGTATCTGAGCTCCTCCCTGTCGAATCTAGACCATATCCGACTCTGGGTGTCAACTCGTCCAAAAGCGTAGACCTGATCAGGGTCACGCGTTGAGGTGCGACCTCAACCTTGCCGAGACCTCCATATATACTCCCTCGCAAGTTACCAAATACAAAACAAAACCATGGACCCGAGCAGTGGCTCCAACTCCGAAGACCGCCCACTTCAGATAAAAATTCCCATAAATATTATAGTCGCTCTAAAAATTAGCGCTATTTTTCGATTCTAATTTCTTCATCCCGCTCTAAAATAGCGAGACGTCGACAATACCACCAATATTCTATACCAAATAACAATATTAATATGACTCTTCATTCATCTTATAGTCGCTTCCTATATAGCACTATAACTCAATTCCAAAAATATATTATATTTTATAATAATTATAATAATGATTTTAATCTGGCCCTATACAGCCTCAATAATATAACGATCAACCAACTTTATCAATAACAATAATCCATCGACTTCACTAATAATACTTTGGAATCTTCTCTCCAATATAATAATCGTATCCCGATACTGCTTTGCCATTTAGTTCTTACAAACAAAAAACTTATTACACTAATGAGATTCCTAATCGTGTTCGCTTGTATTTCTTCGCTTTAGGTAGGAATGATTGGACAACAAGTTGTAGGTGATTAGGATAGGATTTAGGATAAGATAGGATAGGATAGGAAAGGAATACTTGTTGCTTAAAACGAAGAGATTCAAACAACACAACGCTCTCCTTGTTATAACTCTTTTCCCAATTTTGCAAAACAATATCACTCCACTAGATACCCAAATGAAAAAAAAACTGTCAGCTTATTAACAATATTTTACAACCCAACGATTTCACGAGGTGCATTCTTCCATACATATACGTATCAAATGGATAATATGTTTAGTAAAATGTAACTGTATGCTATATATATACGCAAAATAATGTGTGATTCTAATGTGAAAAAATTAAACTATACTGCTCAACTAAATGTGTAAGCTAATATGTATTGTAATTAAAATATTTCTGATTTATAGTATACTGCTTTTGTGTATGGCATTAATAATTTGTTGCTATTAAGACTTTGGTAATGGAATAGAAATAAGGAATGTGATAGGATAGGTAGTGTATGATAGAATGGTAGGATAGGAATGGTGATAGGATGATGGATAGGATGGTAGGATAGGATATCTAATCTATTACTAGTAAGGAACAGGAAAATGATATTATCTGTAATGTAATTTATAACTAGAAAATGATGAAATCTAATGTTTAATATATCGTGTTAAAATATTTATTATGTTGGTATAATAATAATACAATACATACACAAGAACACACACCCCGCTACAATCAATAACTCTGATATTCAAAATAATCTGCCGGTTATTCTCTCAATAAAATAATAATAACCGCCATGACAGCCAATATAATAATATTATAATGCTATGACAACCACAAAACATACCATCAACAAAACCGTGAGTTTTTTTAATACTCCCAATAATTTATTTAGCTTCTATGACTAATCACTCAACCGATAAAACCGTAAGGTTCTTTAATCACCCCTTACTAATTTTTACCATATCTTTTATGTGGCATCGCCCTATGGCTTTACCTTCTGATTTTATATATAAGTAAGTATTTTAAGTATGTATTTACTAAGTATGTATTTTAAACGTCGGCAAACGTCCTCATATTTGATATCTATGTCTAATTCTCCTATAATATTCTGTATCGTATATCCGCCGACATCAATTGTATATTATTGCATTCATTATTAAACGCACAATCCTGAAATAATGTTATATATTTTCTCCCTATTATATTAACAGAAGAACCTGTATCTACTAATGCTTTTAATTTAAAATTATTTAACCTTACATAAATATAAGGTCTCTGATCCATATCATTACTATTTAGGTATTATTAAAAATGCGAACCGACGACCCCCTCCCAGCCATCGAGTTCTCTATTCGTTTCCCTGACTCCGTGATCCATGAGCTATTTCAGGGTCTCCAGATTCCCTATTCCGTCGGACGTCCCCTGTTTTATTATCAACGATCTCGCTATTCTTCACGCAGCCAGTACATTCCCTAATGGTAAACCCTTCTAACCTGCATCCGAAACAGATTTTACCGCGAATATTAGGACAAAACTTAAAATGATGCCCTACTTCCTGACATTTAAGGCACTTCCTGTGACTCTGGTTTCCAGGCCCAGTCAAATCAGAATAATTCAATCTCCCCGTATTAAACGCATTCACTGTATAGCCACGTCCGCGTCCCCTATATCCAGTGAAACCTCCCCGATTATTATTCCTATTATACACTATACTCTCCTTTGATACTGTCGCGACTGTTTTATTTTGAAAATGTTTGAAAGGTTTTGCAGTCGTTTCCTTTTCTAAATATTGTTCGAAGTTCATGGCATATTTAACTAATTCTTCTATTGTCGTTAAGATTTGAGAGCCTAGAATAGGTTTGTACCTATCCGCAATATTAATTTTAAGAATCTCCAATAACATTGACTCTCCAATTTGCTCTTTTAAAAGGGCATTCAACCCCCGAACTTCAGTTATGAATTCCTGAATATTCTGCGACGGCTTTTGTTTTAAATTGCGTATCTGACTATCAATTTTAATTTGATAATTGATTGGTTCAAAACGCTCTACTAATTTCGCCTTTAACTGCGACCAAGTCAAATCATTTGTCCTAATTGACCTAAACCATTTCAGGGCTGCTCCACTCAACAATTCAGTAAACGATTGTATGAGCTCCTCACTGTTTGCACGACGCGATCGTAGTCTATCCTCACATGATTCTATAAACTCCAAGACAGAATGTTCCCCTGAAAAACGTAGACCCCATTTATATACGTCATTGTACCCCGATTGCACAGGTTCGAAACGTGGTTTTATAGATTTCCTCTTCGCATCTCTTCCTATTTCTAATTGCGACAATTTTCTTTCTAACTCTTGAATCTTATCCGCCATTTGCTCCCTTTCCCTATCCAAAAACATTTTATTTTCCTGGTCTACATCCAGGTTCCATTGAGACACAGTGTTATAAAAATCTTCTTTCTGCCTAATTCCAAACAATGGTTCCACACGTCCCTGAGATATATCTCTCTCCAGCCTTCGTTTTTTTGATGACGAAGCTGTTTGAGACATTATGATGTCTATGTCTATTCTTAATTTATTTGTCGTATTTAATTTATTTTATTTTAATTTAAATAAATTTAATTAATTTATTTTATTTATTTTTATTTTGATTCAAAATAAATTTAATTTATTTTATTTTTTATTTAAACGAATTTATTTTATTTTATTTTATTATTGATTAAACGAATTTAATTAATTTATTTTATTTTGATTCAAAACTAATTCAATTTATTTTATTTTTAATTAAACGAATTTAATTTATTATATTTTATTCAAAGCAAAAGGTTGACGATTGCTATCGTGCCAAAGGTTATTATCCGCGGCGTCTTGATTACAATTATTTTAATTTATTTTATTTCAGCCTAATTTTAATAAAATTAATTACCAATAAAATTTGTTTATTTTTATTTTAAACTATTTTTATTCCCGAGGTACTATTTTAATCGTTGATTTAATTACGACGAATGCAGTCAACATGTGTACATACTGTACAATAAACGTTAAATTATGTATATAGGCAGATTTCTAGAAAACAACACACATATACAATATATCAACAATTCGCAATGCTAAATATACAGTTATATCACACGATTCATGTTTCTATATTTCTTATTTATCAAATGCCCAAATTACGATCGATCGAAAATAATTTACTATTTATTTTATTTAGAATCTATCAAGGCCCCACGTTGGGCGCCATTTGTAAGCTAGATTTTTGCTTACCTATTATAATATACTACTACTATTTCTTTATGTGCGAGATATGATTTTATAATCTATTTCTCGATATGTTATGTTACGATGCTTTCAATGTCTATTGGCCCACCACATTGGGACGGCATATGTCAGAGAAGATTTTACTATATCTATTTCAATATGTTACCACCATACAACGACAGTGATAACATTACCTTCAAGAGGATAGGCTTCCCATACCTTGCCTAATAATTTCCATCCTTGTATTTACTTCCTCAATGAAACAAATCTTCTCCAATTAATAATCCATATATTAAACCAAAATGCATATTTAAACAATTAAAATTATAACTTTTTCTATTTTAGTTTAAGTACTATTATTGTGAATTATATTTATAATAATGAGCGCCTAATTCACCACAAAATATTTACAATTTATTCTTTGAGTTATTTTCGATCGATTATTTGTCGATGACAACAATGGCTGCGTTCAGTCGATTGTTAATAAAATAATATTAATAATGATAATGCATGAGTTTAAATCTCCGCCGTGAAATTCGACAATTAGATTCTAATCCTTTATTTATTTAAATGTGTTCAATGTCAATTTATATTGAAACATGAATCGTAATGTTTACATACAACAACAAAATTACTTATAAACTAACACACTGTTAACTAGTCGATGGCGTTCCAGTGATATAATGAATTTAAATGACCGCAGTCGCTAATGCCCGATATAAACTACGACCTGGTTACCATTCAGTCCACTGAATGTCCATATGGTTTTCGTTCTATTATTTCTATTAATACTATTCCCTCCCCGTTATCTTTGAAACCCCATCGATCAGTCAAAACAAAAAAACCTTAATATAATCTACAATTTTCCTTATCTTTAATTTTATTCTAACATTCAGTATAATTCGAATGTTTCCTTAACTAGTTTCCAAATTCAAAGCACATTATATAATGGCTGGTGTCTGAATCAACGGAGTTAGCAAAGGCTAACTCTCTTCCAAATTAAATAATAGTCTGACTAGAGGTTTACCTCGTAGAACTATCAACGACTATTCATACCAATCGATGTTAAATGCCTCATTTTTAGTTAACGTGCAAATATGTAGAAATCACGCATTTACGTTACTACTACTTATCATTTCTAATAATTTCCAACAAACCCCCCAAAACTCTAATATTTATAACCCCAAAAAATATACAACAATGACAATATTTGTTTGCTAGCTTCGGCCCAAATAATTAAATAACGCCAGCTTCGGCAAAATAAACTTACATATTTTTAGTACATCTTTGCCGACAATGACTCTCGGCTATAATTCCCGTATTTACAGCTGCATTCACATTATGCACTTATAACTAATGTCAATTTCTTCGATGCGTGTCGCCTTTCTAGAAATCTGCCATCACCAAGAAGAATGTCTCTTTAGAAACCTCAACCGCTTCGCTATCGTACTGCAATTTTCAAGCCGTTACTGCATTCTCATCAATGTTTTTCCCTTATTTCGACGCTAATTTATACACCTCCGAAGGACGTTCGCAATGTTGTGATCTCAATCTGACGTTTCAGTTTGATTCGTTCGCCATCTTGGATATAATTTTCGTATTGCCCCCGACGAAATCTCGTACTTCTATTTTATATGAAATGTTGGATTTTTTTACATGCCAACCCGCGTAGCTCTCTCGATTCACATTTTTAGCACTGGATTTCTATTATTTGTTCGTTTTTTAGTGTCCTTGTAAAAAGCGCATCAATGGCGATTGCGATAAAGCGTTTCTGTGATGTACGATCTGCACACTTTATACGAATTTAAATGAACTGGGCACTAAAATGCTTCACAGCATCTCAGTGCCCTTATTTTAAACTGTTTATTCTTACATCTGAGCACCAAAATATACTTTTCTTTCCCAAACTTTCGCAGCTTTTGAGCGTGCAACTAAAATTTCTTAATGGATGCCGGAAGCAACACGTCCATCCCTTTTATAACACCCTTATCGATGTGACCTTTTTTTGATAATTTAACCCACAACTATTGACTAATCAATCATAAAACGATCTGATTTATCTATTTTTTCGTTAAATAACGCTCTGCCACATTGGTAACAAACGAATTTCTTAACGATAATTCGTGCTTCTAATTCTATATATGATTTTAAGTATTTATTTTACGTATTATGAGAAATTGATGTTTCATATTCGGCGGGAAATCTTCATATTTTGACCTGACTTTGCCGCCTTTCTTTCGCGTCGTTTCCGCTTTCGCATTGGAAAGCGAAATAATATAACTATTTTATTTCAATTTTATTTATTGCTAGTATTTTTATCTAGTAATTCCTCTATTTTAATTACGTGTTTCTAAATTTCCTCATTTTAACTATTAAATTTTATTTTGACTGGCAATTATCTGGTGATAATTTCTTTGGACATCATCGATTCGGCTTTCTTCCATCGATGTCGATTATGTTTTCCAATTTCTCCTAATAATAAATTATATGTTCTTCAAATAACTTTATCTATATTGCTATTGATTCTCCCATAATTCCTACTATTTAATGAACCCCTTTTTATATTTCTTTGAAAAACCAATCGGTCGACTTTTTTTTTAAGACCATAAACATGCTTCTATTGTCTATTTGTCAATTATTGATATTTACGTCGATTTTTCGTAAAAATCTCAAAATATGCTAATTTCTTGCCAAATACCCCTGATTGTCTATTTTGAAACCCCTAATAATGTCCTTAACTCTCAAAAACTACTCAAACCCTTTTATTTATGTGACGCTGGCACTGCACTCTATAGTTTAGCAACTGACATTCTTCATCTGTCAAGTTTAGTTCCTAATTAAATCGCTAGATGTCACTATGATCTTTTTAAAGTACAATTTAATTTTAAAATTTGATTAATCTATTTCCGGTTAGCTTAGAGCTGCTAAGCGATCATGTGATGATTTTCAGATCATTACATCACTTCGAGTCGGCCATCATCTTGATGTTGCCACCATCTCAACATTCTCAGGAATAATCAGCTCTCATCAATCATATTCGAATTCAGTACTTCTATAGAGAAACAGTGTAAAACAACTTTTCAAATACTGAAAATTTCTCAGCATTTGAAAAGTTGAGTTAACTCTTACAAGAAATGTAGTGTGCAGACACAGGACAATCCGGGTTCTCGACGACAGAGCTTTTACTTGGCACTAAGCAAGCAATATACTTACTTTCCATCCAAACAGATTCGAAGCAATCAATTAACTCGAATAGTTTGTTTTTCTTATAAATGAGAGAGCAAAATTTCGAAAAGCAAGACACCGAAAAAACTGTGCACAAAAATGGCTCCACTTTATCCGACAAATTATATTTACTTTGTAATAGGAAGAATGTACTTCCAAAAAACAGAGTAAATACTGAGCAAAACACCACGAATACTCTTAAGCAATTCGTTGCCTTTCTCGTCACACCCAATAATTTCATCAATTTCAAATTGTACTTCAATAAATTTAGACTAAGCTTCGCCATTTCGCTATCATCATCGGCGTCGTTGGAATCGAAACATTCTTTAAATGTTCTAAGAACATCCATTTTACTGTACTGCTCCGATTAAAGCGATGGAGTATGAATGGCTGTCAGCCAATATGTAATTATGAACCCTTCAGCTATATGTAAAATGTAATTACAAGATAACCTAATTTTTTACTACGTTATTATACAAATGTACCTAACAACTAATTAACGATAATTATTCAAAGTCACCTTGACCAGCCCTACGAAATATACATATCGACAAAGATCACAATCTGCCTGTTTTAAAAAATGTAGGAAAGTGGTAACAGTTCAAAATCCTCGAGCTTCAAATCTCATAACGCCAAGTAAACGATAATGTATTGTTTGTTCGATAGTGTATGTAAAGATGAAATTTTATTATATTTATTTTAAATTATGTAATTCATTTAATTTAATAAATCTTTATTTTATAATGATGGTGAAATATCTTTTTTATTATTCATTTCCATAATTTAAACTATACTATTTCCTTATTTACTATTTCCTATTTCCTAATTACTGTTAACTAATTTAAACTATTTCCATAATTTAAACTATTTAAACTATTTAAACGTTAATGTATTGTTTGTTTGTCAATTATAATTATGTAAAGATGAAATTTTATTATATTTATTTTAGTTTATATAATTCATTTAATTTAATAGATTGTATTTCAATAAATTTAAATTTGCTTTCGCCATTTCGCTGTCATTGTCGCCGCTGTTGTTGGAATCGAAACATTTTAAAATTTTTCTATGGATATCCATTTTACTGTACTGCTGCGATAAAAAAATATAGGTTATTAATGGCTACGTCAGCCTTTGTATAATTATGAACCCTTCAGCTATATATAAAAGTTAATTACGAAAAGGCTTACTTTTGTAATGCGTCGCTATACAAATGTACCTACCTATCTAATTAGCGATAAGTATTCTAAAGTCACCTTGAACAGCCCTACGAAATAAACCTGCCGACAAAGGTCACAATCTGCTTGTATCAACAAATATAGCAAAGTGGGTACGGTTCAGAATCCTCGAGCGTCAAATCTCATATCGCCAAGAAAACGATAATATCTGGCGTGTTTTTCAATTATCATAATATAAAGTATACATTTTATTTAAATAATTTTAATTCAGGTCATTTATTTAATTTGATAACGGTTTTTTTTTTAATTGATGGTCAAATATTTTTTTTAAGCTATTGCATAGCTTTTATCGCGGGCCTAGGCCAGCGCGGCGACCGAATGAAGAAATTTCTTAAAGAAAATTAATGATTTTAAACTGATAATTAAGTCTAAACGAGTATTGCTTACGATTCGAAAAAAGTATATGTTAAACAAGAACATTTTCCTAATATTCTTAGCTTTGAATATTTTAGATTTTCTTTATATTACATAGTGTAATTAATTTGTGAAATTAGGTCTAACCGAACACAAAAATAACTACTACGCAAATACTATCTGGCGTATTATTATGAAACCTACACCATTTTAAAGATACTGTAATTATCTATCTTTTTATCTACGAGTTTTTTCGAATAATCCGTTTTTTTTGCTTTATCGAATAAAAAATTCGTGCGCGGCGCTCTATCGGAAGACGTTTAAATTATTCCGAATCATTTGCTACCGCAGCCGCAAATGATTCGGAATAATTTCAACGTTTTCCGATAGAGCGCAGTTATCTGATATCAGAAAAAATAAAATAAATAAAATAAGTAAATAATTATAATATAAGTTGTTAAAATTGCTATGCAATAGCTTTACCCCGGCAGTCCCCGAGTGCCACACGTATTTTTTTTTGTAAATTTTATAATTTAACCTATATTGTGAGGTAACATAATTTCAAACATCATTATATTTATAGAAAATTTAAACCTAAAATATTTCCAATATGAAAATAATATAAATTTACAACAATCTAATAGTAATTTGTACATCATTGGAATGAAATAAAAAAATAAATATCAAGAACAAATATAAATGATTCAAAAGTATAACAAATTTAGACCACAATAAATAAACCACAACCCTAGACACACAATAAAAATATTCTTTTAAATATTTTAAAAAATAGGACTGTTAAACAATGACAATAACATTGTCAATAAACTTAATCTATCTTATATTTTCTTCTTCTTCTTCTTATATATAAAAATTAATCGCCGTGCGTTAGTCTCGCAAGATCTCGAAAATGACTCAACCGATTTGAATTATATGTTTTTGCTTTGTTTGCCTTGATTCAGGAGTGGTTTACAAAAAAAAATATGTAGGAAAAATTAAAAGAAACAACTGAAAATCGAAAAAATCGAAATTGGTCGTTTTGGGAAATGGGCGTGGGAAATAGATGGCGTTCGCGGCGATCCTATTGTTTGACAGCTGCGCCATCCATAACTGTTATTTATTCCGTGCGATTGTGTAAAATTTCAAAAAGTCGAAAAGCCGAAAAGTCGAAAAAGTCGAAAAAGTCAAGAGTCGAAAAAGTCCAAAAAAGTCGAAAAAGTCGATAAAGTCGAAAACGTCGAAAAAGTCGGAAAAGTCGAAAAAGTCCAAAAAGTCGAAAAATACAAAAAAAGTCCAAAAAGTCAAAAAATGCTAAAAAGTCAGAAAATTCGAAAAAACATTTACATTTAAACATGTAAATTAAATACATTGAATTTATTTGAATTACAAACGACTTTCATTTAATCACCAAACGAAACTCAAACCGTACATGATTCGGCCATATTATAGATTTCAATGAATTGGATTTGGATGGTTGATTAGGATCAATAAACGCTTATGAAGAGTTACAATCAAATCAATTTTAGGTGGTCCGAAGTTCACCGGGTCATCTAGTCAATGTCAGCGCACAGCCACTGGGGCTAAAGAACTTGGAATTTTGCACAAGGCTTCCTTTAATAATTTAGGCGAGCACTTAGGTATGGTTTTTGGAAAATCAACCCCTAAAGGGACGAAAAGAATGAAATACTGTTGTATGGAAAATCGAAACCGGTGGAGCTGCAGACATCAAAACTTATGTATATTTAAGCTACACATTACAAATGAAAAATAATTACATTCACAGTTTTTCCAATGTGAACCTTTGTGGGAGAAATAAGGGATGGATTAATTGATATGAGTTTTATTTGGCAGTGGAAAGAAGCAATTGAAAAAAATATTTTTGGAAATTCTACCCCTAAGTGAGTGAAATAGGGGATGAAAATTTGTAGGATAATATGTTATATAATGTTACCTGGTCTCTCGATTAATTAAACTAAATAAAATAAAACAAATACATGTGGCACTCGGGGACTGCCGCGGTAAAGCTATTGCATTTTTTAACAACTTATGCAATTATAATTATTTATTTATTTTACTTATTTTATTTTTTCTGATATCAGATAACTGCGCTCTATCGGAAAACGTTGAAATTATTCCGAATCATTTGCGGTTGCGGAAGCAAATCATTCGGAATAATTTAAACGTCTTCCGATAGAGCGCCGCGCACGAATTTTATTCAATAAAGCAAAAAAACGGATAATATTCTTTGACTATTCGGAAAAATTCGTAGATAAGAAGATAGATAATTAAATTATCTTTAAAATGGTGCAGGTTTCATAATAATACGCCAGATAGTATTTGCGTAGTAGTCGTTTTTGTGTTCGGTCAGGCCTAATTTCACAAATTAATTACACTATGTTATATAAACAAAATCTTAAATATTCAAAGCTAAGAATATTAGGAAAATGTTCTTGTTTAACATATATTTTTTTCAAATCGTAAGCAGTACTCGTTTAGACGTAATTATCAGTTTAAAATCATTAATTTTCGTTAAGAAATTTCTTCATTCGGTCGCCGTGCTGGCCTAGGCCCGCGATAAAAGCTATGCAATAGCTTAAAAATACGTGTTTTAGGATTTTTGGAAATCCACCCCTAAGAGGGTAAAAAAGGAGATCTCTCGCCCTCACAGAGGAGTTATCCACCAAAGTTGAGCGTCTCCAAAATGTCTGCATTCGTTATATCCATGGCCTCAGAAAATTTTACCACATCACGTAGTACAGAGAAAAGCTTCACTTGCTGTCGACCCGGGATAAAAGAGACATGCGAGTTCTCTGATGCTTTTCAAGATCTTGGACAGCGTCGCTTCCAATTACCTTACCGGTAGATTTACTGCACTATCTCTAGCACTCATGGACGCCCTCTGAGATCAAAAGATAACCTGCTATTCTTTATCCCTAGTCAGAAGCAATGACTTCTTTTCATTTTCTTTCACTGTGCATGTAGCCCGTATTTGGGATGCTTTGCCGAAAAATGTGAGAACCGCGCCAAGCATAACAAGTTTCAAAAACTCAAAGAAATTTGAAATCTTCCACATAAAATCACTTTTCCTTATCCTTCTCCTCCTTTTTAAACCTTAGCGTCCTTATAGTTATTAGATTATTTTGGTGTGGCACAGTCTGTGCCCACAAAGAGTTAAATATATATTTCCTTCTATCCTCTTTTTTTTGTATTTGTCATACTCTTTATATAGGTTGCATCTAATCGCAAATAATGTTCATACTAGTTAGCTTTAAAATATTGCGTGCAGGCAATAACCTCGCCTTTTCGTCCGAATAAAGCGTTTTATTATTATTAATAATAAATATTCAAATTGAATATGCCTTTCCAATGGTATATACCATACTGCTATTGGATAGATTCAAAAGTGAGCTCAACGCCCATACACTTTTTTACCAAAATCGTTTGACTTATTTGTAGCAATATAAATGAATTTTTTGATCACCATCCAAACGGGTTATCTTAATTCACCGTATAAACTGTTTAAAATAATGTAAACTGTTTAAAATACATAGTGGTGGCAGCGGTATGCCGCCTACCCCAGAACAACGGACTGACTGCTCTTTCCACCCTGGACAACGACGGTTGCTACAACGCCGAAACGTCGGGTGCTACAAAATTTACGCAGTAAATTTGTTTTTATCTTATTTATAAACCAGAATAGTCATCGCTAAGATTCCGATGATTATGCAAGTATTTTTATTTAAATATAAACGATATTATTCCCTAACTGAGCCCTGGTGCCCGGTTAGCACCACTAACCAGCAGTTAGCGAGTAAGTCAAACGCTAGCTGTCAATTTTCGAGGTTTCCTGCGCCGCCGTTTATTCGCTTTTTTTGGTTAACGCATTCGTAAAACGTTTTCCTATATGTCTGATGTTAATCAGGATAGACGCGAAAGCGATACATAAACAAAAGCGTGGGTAACTGACAGCTGATGAGCTGAGAACATCCCGTCCGCCATTTTGATCTGTGCTGTGATTGACTGAGGCGAGCAATGTCGATTTCAGTTGTGTCTATGGTCATGTTCTAACAACCTAAATGGTTTTTGCGTACTCTGAATGGCGCTAGTTAGCCGGGACATCCAAGTAGTTGGTGCAAGCGGTCATAATTTAACCGGCTGTTAAGTTATTTATCGCCGTTAGCTAACCATGGTTAGTAGAATTTAACAGGCCGGTTGGTGCAAGTCACCCATACTAAATTTGTGCCTACGTGCCATTAAACTAACGATTCATTAGAAAGTATTAATATAAATACCTACTATTTTTATTAACATAATTGAGATCAACTAAAAATATATTTATAGAAATATATGGTTGTGGTGAGAGAAAATTAACCAATAAAAATAATAACTATCCAGTAACCCATTAAATTACACCTAGAAGAAAAAAGAGATCCTTAAAAATTGCCATAAAATATAAAATTTCAAATTAATATTACAATAAATTCACAATAAAATCTGTGGGGAAATTATCCAATTTCATGTTAATTAAATTAATTTCTCTAGCGTACAGTCTACGTACAGCTTTATATTACCAAGACGCGTCGAGCGTCTATACAAATGGTATACTGGTAACAGTTTGAATCGGAGAGCCGACCAATAAACGACTCACAGCATATTCATCGTATTGCAATTACTCCGCTCCAGTGCCTGGCTTGGTTCGCGAAATATCCCTAACTAAATTTTAGCTACAATTCCTGGATTAGCAGCATTGTACTCTCTATGCCGATCCTGAACAATTCTACAATTGGTGACCCCGACGTGATTATTGTAGAAATGTTCAGGCACTGGAGCGAAGTCATTGAAATACGATGAATGTGCTGTGAGTCGTTTATTGGTCGGCTCTCCGATTCAGACTGTTGCCAGTTTTGGTGGTGAACGGCTTCGTGCAGCTTGGGTCACAAGATCCATTTTGTTCTCGGATCAGCTCAACTCACGATTCAGCTCCTATTCAGAAGCCTCCTCGAGTGGAAGGCCACCCCGGGTAAGACTCCCGTGTTTCAGGCCTCAGAGCTGGTGGACCGGTTTCTCCCGGCGGGATTGCATCCCGGCGCCATTGGACGGTTTGCGCACCGGTCGGTGAAGCCAATCGGTTGTGCATTCTGACTAATTGCTGAAGGGGTCTGGGGACTATGGAAATACGCTGTTTCCTAAGCAGCGTGGGTGGATGTTTCACCTGATGTCATGCCACTCTTGAAATGGCTTTGGGCCACTCGATCATGTGTGGCACTACGGGCAAAGAACGCCCAGGCCCGCGATAAATTCAAACTGAATTACCGCTGTAATACAACAGGTAGATGTTGCGTAAGCGACTTCGGACCCGTAACCAGTCGGGGGGATGGAGGTATCCTGAAGGTTAATTCCAGACGGAGATATCCTGCCAAAACTGGTAGTTAGGGGTTGAGGCTGCCCGCTGCCCGCTGGCAGTAGATTGCATTGTCCCCAAGTCTTCTACGCTCATCCCACGGCTGAAAGAACGATCAATATCATTATACCAGCCTGGGGTGATGTGTTGGCCCGTTGTAGTCGACACCGCCATTCTGTTGCCAATACATACAATTTGCATAGACGCTCGATGCGTCTCGGTAATTTAAAGCTGCAGTTAGACTGTAAACTAGAGAAATAAATTTAATTAACATGCAATTGCGTAATGTCGCCACGAATCTTAAAAATAAAAAATGTATATAAAACGTACGGTAAATTATAAATCTATGTACCTCGTAATTAAGTTTCTCATAATATATGTGTCTCGTATCCAGTAATAATTAATTAATTAATCTATTTATTTTATTTTCGGGAAACATACAGCGCTTTATTAATTATTACTAATTATTCTAATACAGTAATACATTCTAATACAGCTGACCGATTCATTGTTTCCTACAGTATTTTCTTATACGTTAAATCAAAAGTTGCATTGCACTAAATTAAATAGAATTAAATTACAATTGAACTATTGCAAGGATAGGAAAGGAGAGGGATGGATATATGTAGGATAAGATATAGGTATTCAAATTATACTCTTTGCTATTCTCATTTTCGCTCTAAGTGTTTGGAAACAATTTGTATACTCACTATTTAATCACTTCCTAGACGCCTAGTGAGCTAAGGACAGCCTCGCTGAATTCAGATTGATTCAAGTAAAAAATGTCGATATCTTCGAATCGACTATTGTATGTGGTTATCAAGCGGTGCATAATAGAGTTTTGGGCGTAACTAGTGTTCACACGATGGATTTCGAACGTACGAGGAGAGCGAACCCTTCGTGGCGGAACCAACAATGACAGTTTCTTTACCAAATGAGGGCTATCAATTTTGTTATGAATTATTTTATGCAATAATGTCATATCAGCCGCTGTGCGGCGGTCTTCCAGTAAACACATACTGAAATAGTTCAGCCTGCTCGCGTAGGTTCCAAGTCCCAAGTGCTCACGATAGTCCAGGTATCTAGTGAAACGTCTTTGGATATACTTATAAATAATATTACACAATAAAATAAATAGTTTTATGAACTTAACATAAACGATGTAAAGAGCAGTGATTATATCCTTTTTTTATCATCCTCTCTGATCTTCCTCTTTTAGCCAGGGTTTAAAATTTCATGCACTGTCCGCTTATCCTGCGGCGCGTCGCATGAAAGCGAAGTACGCATATGCTCCTTTGAGAATCTGAAACGTAAAATTTAAAGTAAAATATGTATAATATATAGGTAATTTTGTAAGATAGGTACATAATATACTAAAGGGTCTGGTCTTGTATAAATATTTTTTTTGTAAATACCTGTATGTATGTTTGCAATTTTATAACATAAAACTTTCCAGCAGTAATCACGACAGGTGATTGCGACCGTTGTAAAAGCAGTTGAATCATTTTTCTGAAGTTATTGTCCTTTATTTCGTACCATTTCATATCGTATAGAGCTTCAGTAACCTTGGTCGCCTGAGAAATTAAATAAATTTTGAAATCGAACGTTATCGCGGTTATTTGACATTATAATTAGGATAAAACGAATTTACAGCGTGTAGATTGTTGCACCCGACGTTTCGACGATGTTTCAATCGCTTCGGTCCAGGGTAGACTAAAGTACTGTCAATCTTCGTGCGTTGTTCTACAGGTGGGCGGCAAACAGCTGCTGTTATTCCGTAAATTGTAACGGTGGTGGGACGGCGGGTTCGGTGCGCAACCTTGGAAAATCCGCCGTTCACACAACACTCACTGTACCTTGCGTTACGTGTTGGCGATGGGCAACGAAAACATTTTAAGGAGAGCATTACACGTATTAGAAAGTTTGTAACTGTCGTCTCTATTGAAGTTCGGGGCTCTTATTTCATTGGCTTCCCGGATCATGCGGGTAAGTAAAACTGTTTGTTGGATAGCCCAAGCCGAACCCGAAGGATATCCAAATGCCATGACAGACTGACAAATTCCAAAATTGAAATTAAGTAAGTACCTCGTAATATAAAGCAATGACCAATATTTTGTCATTCAAATTCTACATGGAAGTCTATGTTGGGAATCGATTGGTTTATGTTTTTTAGTATTTTACATCCTGTATTTCCTATGCTAAAGAAACGTGAAGCGTTTTATAAATATATATATATATATATATATATATATATATATATATATATATATATATATATATATATATATATATATATATATATATATATATATATATATATATATATATATATATATATATATATATATATATATATATATATATATATATATATCCGTTTATAGGATGATGTTTTTATTTAAAATATAATTAGTAAAAGCTACTTAAAAAGCAGCGAAGGACATCCCAGCTTGGATCGGGAAATGCTAATATTTGAATGAGATATACTTACGGATGTGCAAGACTTTCGACGGTGCAATATAAGTTTAAAGGTCCTTTTGCAGTCGACTAACGATCACTATTCATCCATATATCTCAAAAATCAAGCTAATCCTTTTGCAACACAAAATGCCTCCAATTAATTCGTCTCAATTGGAGGCATTTTGCCACTGAAATAACCGCGCAAAAATAGTTTACTTTGACTTTGTGGTATGAAACAAAAGAAAATATGAATAACGAAATACATGTAGGGACTTAGTAACCGTTCAAAGAATAATTAATGAAAGTGTATAATAGTTACATACAATAACATACGATTTTGTGCACACTCAGTAATGACTAATATAATTCAAATAATATTAATTTCGCGTCTTTCAAACGCGTCTTTCAGAATTAGCAATATTTTAGTGACGTACCCCCACTATTTAAACCCACTATTGAATATTTCACACGGTTTACGAGTATAAATAGAGCTCAATGTAAATAATTAATTCACTTCATCACTTTACTTCAATCACACCAACTGGTAAGTCATCTCTCAATTAACTTATAATTAAATGGTTTAAACAATAATACTGTGTTTTATCTACTCTCTGTTCACGTCGAGGAATCGATACAATGATTTTAATATATGACCTAAGAACATAGAGACATACAAATGAAATTTAATAAAAACTTTTGAAGGTAATATATCACCTTATTATCGATGTGTTGTCCACAATAGCAATGTAAGAACTCCACAGAAAGCTCCGTAATGAGGACGCCCATGAATATGACCCACATTGATGGTGGGTCTGATGATGTATTAGTGTGATTACTACCACCAATCTGAAATATTAAAGTATATCAATATTAGCCTTAGGCTGGCGCCTCAGGTGTATCCCCATTCTATGTACTACTCGGGCCTGAGGGCCTCAAAAAATGTTCTGTATGTTCCTTCGACGCCTACTCTACCATGCCTACCAGGACCAAATTTTACTATAGTATCCGCAGTACAAACTGGCGACTGGGGCAATTAGAGACAGTTAACATAGGAATGGTACCATGTCGATAAAATATTTATCTATACTAATATTATAAAGAGGTAAAGTTTGTGATGTTGTAGGAAGTAATCTCTGGATCTACTGAACCGATTTTGAAAATTCTTTTACCAATAGAAAGCCACATTATTTAATTTTGTGAGTGTCATAAGTTATATATTAATCCGAAAAATGAAAAGACCTTTTCGTGGTAGTCGGATTTGCAAAGTAAGTCGGAGAATAAGCGGTCGAACAAAAACGTTTCTAACTAACACTGCCTTAACGATGAGAGATATATGATAAAGTTCTAGAGAAAAGTTGTAGAGCTTGATAATGCCTACAAAAAAGTCAGCGACAGGATATGTCTAACTTTTATATTATATTAATTATGAATTCTTATCAAAATAAGTAAATTTATCGTCTCAAGTGTTTAAAACAAAAGACTTTTCCCTTTTACTGCATAAATAATTAAAGAGATAATACGACATAGGTATGGAAGCGTATCGTAATCCGTACTTCTATACTAATATTATAAAGAGGTAAAGTTTGTGACGTTGTAGGAAGTAATCTCTGGATCTACTGAACCGATTTTGAAAATTCTTTTACCAATAGAAAGCTACATTATTTGTTAGTGTCATAGGCTATATATTAATCCTAAAATTGAAAAGACTTTACCTGCTAAAATTAGATAGATAAAATTCCTAGATTTAGCCAAAAGCGGTGAGTAAATACCGTAATAGGTGGTAAGTAGCTAACCGATTAGGACTATTAATTGTAGTAACCGTAACAGTTCGATTTCGACATTTTATGACATTTTAACGACGCTTTTGCCAAATTAGTTTTCGTCTACTTTAATTATTATGCGTACTGTGTAGGTCATTAGGCATTATTGATAACAAAATATTCTGCTATAAAAGGCTTAATGTCAAAGAGCATAACTCATTCGTTATACGAACTCTATTTGTGAATCTACATCATGATGGAAGATTTTTGCAAAACTAATTTGACCAAGTTAAGAAGTGATGTTAACCAGCAAAGCCGGCATGTCACTCTCAACATTTATAAGTGGTTTCATAAGTTGAAAGAAGACCCTGATGTCATAAGGAAAATTGATTTTCAACAACCAAGAAAGTTGGCAGCATTAGTTTGTGGAACGAGCGAACGAACTCTAGATCGAATTCGGAATCGATTCAAAAATCTCCAGAACGAAGACCTGGCCAAAGGACATAATATAATTGACACCCATTCTCATGTTATTAATCTATAAGACGATAGTGACAGTGAACACGAATATGAATAGCTTGCTGACTTTCTTTGTTCAGTTTTATTTTTTTTTTGTATAACAATTATTTTATTGTCAAGTATTATAAATTTGATACTTTTATATTTTTATTTTAATAATTCAATATCAATATTTATATGTTTAACTTATTTAATATTTATCGTAATGAAACAATACTGAAATATAAATAGGATAGAAAATGAAGCGGTAAATTCGTTTTCTATCCTATTTATTGGATAATATTATAAGCGACGTTGAAGAGTTCATAGAATTGGTTCTCCTTTGAAAATGACTCGTGTCTGTTACAGCTATAAATTACACTTTTAGGCGTATGTTAAGGGGACAATAATTCACTAGAAAGTCGCAAACACTTGTCGTTTTTGTCCATAATATAATAGACTTTCGAGAACGCTCGTCATAAATCGCCTCGCCTCTGACCGTGGGAGGCGGAATTCGGTTGAGGGTTTTTTTTGTATTATGGTTGGCTGAGCGTTGAAATGCTGACCCTTTTTAAAATATTATTTGTCAATATCTGACAGTGGTTAAAAGTGTTTCACTCGCTCCGGTCGCATCCTTGGCGGCGAGGATTTCCCGTTCTATAGTGTTTATGTTTACAAAGACTCGTATTATAGTGTAAAGGAGTCGGTTTAAGTAGCGTAATTATAGTGTAAAAGACTCGTTAAAGTAACCTAATAGTGTAAGCGGTTGCAATTTTAATGGAATAAACGTCGTCATACGGAAATCGGCCTTTACTTTCGTACCTACCGGACAAGTAGTGCAAAAGCCTTGGATTCGTCGGCAGTCGAGCGGCGGTTTCGGTGCTCTAACCTATGGAAATGAACCCCAGTAAAAATAAAAACTATCGAAACAATACAGTCCAACGTGTTTACCGGGGTTGCTGCGAAAAGCGGCGATAATCGAGGTATTCGCGCATAGATAGTGCGAATATCGCGACCATTGTGGTCGCTTCGAGCCGGATCGAACAGCGAATCAACCGGCTTCGGGAGAATCAAGGGCGCTGAAAATAAATCGGCAGAAAATGGAACCTTCAAATGGACGTCCGGGATCATCGAGACCGACTTCAAGAGCGTGGTCGGAAAGCAGTCGACGCAGCGAACGATTACAAGAAGTAAGAGCAGTGTCGGATGACCTAAGAAAAATCGCGAAAGAGAGAGCCAAGGTAGCTGCCGAAATGAAGAAACTGCAAGCGGAGAAGCTCAGGGCCACTGCAGCGATACAAGAGCGGCAGGCCGACGTAGAAGCAGAGCTCGAGATGTTGGATGCTGATAGTCAACACGCGAGAAGATTGCTGGACGTAGTTTCTGAAACGTCTGGCTTGGAAGAAGACGGCGGAAGCTGGGAAAGGCGTCGAGAGGATCCTGACAACGAGGAGGCTGCCGGGAGAATCTCGCAATGGGCGGACTATTACACACCAGCGGAGATACTTCCAGAGGAGGCGTGGAAGCAGATTGAAGCGATGGAGCCATCGTCGGAGAGGCAGACCGAAGCGGCGCGCGCGGCGGCTCGCGGAAAAGCCACGACCCTGGCATTTCAAAAGGCGGCGGACGGCGCTGAGATCAACACGGCGAGTGCGCCGGCGTTGGGGGCTGCGGACGCGGCGGCGACAGCCGCCGCGGACGCGAACCAATGCCAGAGCAGCGAAGCAGTCAGCGGCGCGAGTGAAAAAATAATAAAAGAGGTTTGTCAGCTTTTTTCAATGGTCTCAGCTAAACCACATTATAATAAAGACTTACCTACCTTCAGTGGGGAACCCCTAGAATTCATGGCTTTTAAGGCGATTTATGAGCAATCTACGGAGGTTATGCAATTAAATGAAGCGCAGAATCTGCTAAGGTTACAAACCTCGCTTAGAGGACGAGCTCGCGAGTCCGTTGCGGGTCTTTTAATGTGTCCATCTAACGTAGGGGGAATTTTGAAAACGCTCGAAGCGCTGTTCGGAAATCCTAATCTGATTATTCAGCGTACTTTAAGCGACGTAAAAAGACTGAAAGAGTTGTCGGATAACTTGGAAACAGAAGATCTGATGCGATTTGCATGTCAGATTAAAAATTTAGTAGCCACTGTGAAAGCAGTAAAAAAAGAACATCATTTATGTAATCCGGACCTGCTTGCGACTTTGGTTTCTAAGCTACCTAGAAACCTACTGACTTTATGGCTAGCAGACACTGGTAGAAATCAAGAAAAGGAGCCAGTGTTGGTGTATTTTGCATCTTGGGTAGAGAAGTTAGCTGTAGGAGCCCTAGATGCGGGGGTTGGTATAGGAGAGACAGGAAGACGCAATCAGACAGGTAATCGAGATCGAAAATTCAAGGAAAATAATCAAAAAAGTTTTGTTTTCCACACTCAGGGTACCACAGCGCTAAAGTGTCCAAGCTGTGACGGGGGCCATTTTCTAAGTAAATGTGACGAGTTTAAAAAATTATCCTTAGACAATCGTTGGGAAGCTATTAAAAAATTTAAACGGTGTTTTAAATGCCTAGCACCTAGCCACAACCGCCGGAATTGTACAGCTTACAAAAAGTTTCCCAAAGCAAAGTATCATTTTTTGCTGACAGCGAGTGCGGGTTTAGCGACAAACGACGCCGCCGAGGTGGCAAAAAGTGAAAGCGCTATTGTTGCAAATACGGTAGCCGCTAATAAAGTATTATTACAAGTGCTCCCTATTCAGATAATAGGGCCTCGACAAAAAAAGAAAGTTATATACGCTTTACTGGATTCCGGGTCCACTGTTAGTTTGATAGATAGAAAGATAGATGAGGAAATAGGACTTCGTGGGCAGAAACAAGGGCTTCAAGTATCAGGTATTGGTAGGATGAAAGAGTCGGCGGAAGCTGAATTGGTCTCGTTTTGTATTAAAGGAGAAATGGAACATAGATCATTTGAGATCAGTGCCTATAGCGTAGACAACTTAGCGTTACCGGAGTTAAATAGAATACCGGACGCGCGTAAAATGCTAGATGGCGCAGCGCTCCCATTCGAGACTGCAAAGGTGAAACCTCAGCTGCTTATAGGTGCGGATTATTGGGAGCTCATAGTCTCTCGTGGCCTGAAAAAAGTAAACAATGACGTGTCACTGTCCAAAACTAGATTAGGCTGGGTCGCGATCGGTAAAACGGATATGGGGGAGCGATCTGAGGCTCACCATAGTTTCTGTTTGAAAGCAGATCAAGATTTGACTTTTCAAAACTTATTTGAGGAAAATATTAAAATGGAAAACGATTGGCCAAACAGAGCGCGCGTACTGCCTGAAGTACAGAGGGCCGAGCGTCTGTTAGAGACCACTACGTCTCTGGACAATGGCGTTTGGTCCACGGGCTTGCTTTGGCGTGAAGACGAGCGCGAGATGCCCGATAGCAAAGGTATGGCTTTGGCGCGATTAAAATCGATAGAAAAAACGATGGATAGCGATGCTATATTCGGGCGCGAATATTGTAAGCAGATTGAACGTTACGTGACAGAAGGATATGCTGAGCAGATCGACCCACGGACTATCGATGGTCGAAAAGGAATCTTTTATTTAGCGCACATGGGCGTTAAGCACCCCGCGAAACCTGGGAAGATTCGGGTGGTTCACGATGCGGCGGCAACGGTCGCTGGAGTATCGTTGAATAGCAAATTGATGACAGGGCCGGACTATTTTAACTCTATTATAGGAATTTTATTTAGATTTAGAGAAAATAAGGTGGCATTCACAGCCGATATTAAAGACATGTATTTAAGGATCAGGGTGATAGAAGCTGACAGCTATAGCCAACTTTTTCTGTGGCGAGGCTACAAGCGGGACGTCGAGCCTAGCGTAATGAAAATGAACACTTTAATTTTCGGCAGTCTTCTGGCCGACTTGAACGCTTACATGGACGAGAGAGGATTAGTAAGATTAAGCGGTAGAATAGCCAATGCGACGGACGTTCCGAACGATACGAAAAACCCGATCATATTATATGGTAAGGAGCGATACACGCGACTGCTCATAAAACGAACGCACGAAGAAGCAGCTCACGGCGGCGTAGAATTGACTTTAGGTATATTAAGGAAACGTTACTGGATAATAGGCGCGCGTCAGGCGGTTAAAAAGACGCTCTACGAATGCATGTTATGCAAAATTCGCAGAGCGACGCCCGTTAAAGCATTAATGGGACAACTGCCTGCCCCTAGATTAGAAACGCATGTCAGGTGCTTCACATCAGTAGGCGTAGACTGTTTTGGGCCTCTTAAAGTCACTGTAAGAAGAACAGTCGAAAAGCGCTATGGTATGCTTTTCACCTGCTTAAGTACGCGCGCAACGCACATAGAACTTGCTGGCGATCTGTCAACAAGTGCGGCCATAATGGCTATAAGAAGGTTTATTGCGAGGAGAGGGAAGCCGAGGGTATTTATGAGCGATAATGGCGGAAATTTCAAGTCAGCGAGTAGCGAGCTGCGGGATACGGTGGCCGCTATAAATAATGAAACTATCAAGGAAAGGCTGACCAACGACCAAATCGAATGGAGGTATACTACACCTGTATCACCTCACATGGCAGGGGTTTGGGAATCTCTGATCAAGACCGCAAAAAGAGCCCTGTATGCCGTTCTGAAAGAGCAAGCTCCATCTGAAGAAGTACTGCGAACATTGCTCGCTGAAGTAGAGGCAATAATGAATTCGCGTCCTCTCACGCATATATCCTTAGACAGCAGGGATGACGAGCCTCTAACTCCAGGACATTTTCTGTTAGGGCGTCAGGATATTAGCACCGCCATGGGTGAATTTAATCAAAGCGATCTCTGTAGCCGCAAAGTATGGGTACGTTCACAAGCTCTAGCAGACTCATTTTGGCGACGGTGGAGCAGAGATGTACTCCCGCTTTTAGTAAATAGGCGTAAGTGGACCAAAAGCGAGACACCCCTACAAGTTGGAGAATTAGTATTGTTATTAGATCCGGCGTTGGAACGCGGTCGATGGGCACGCGCGTTAATCAAAAATGTTTATCCTGATAAGCAAGGCGCTGTACGAATTGTCGATGTGATTGCAGATGGAAAGGTCTATCGCCGGTCGATAAATAAATTAGTACGATTAGATCTAACAGCTGCGGCGGGGCCTACCGACGAAAGAGAATCTTGAACAAAGAAAGTAAAAGTGCATGAAATCAATAAGAATCTCATGTAAACAAGTTAGGTCACCCAACAAGAATCCGAGCTGTCAACGTTACATTCCAATTGAGTGGACAGCAAGGATTCCAATTAGATTAGCAGATAAATAATTAGATTAACCGTAGTTAAAATTTAAAATTAAGGATGAACCGGATCGGTTCATCGGGGGAGAATGGATAATATTATAAGCGACGTTGAAGAGTTCATAGAATTGGTTCTCCTTTGAAAATGACTCGTGTCTGTTACAGCTATAAATTACACTTTTAGGCGTATGTTAAGGGGACAATAATTCACTAGAAAGTCGCAAACACTTGTCGTTTTTGTCCATAATATAATAGACTTTCGAGAACGCTCGTCATAAATCGCCTCGCCTCTGACCGTGGGAGGCGGAATTCGGTTGAGGGTTTTTTTTGTATTATGGTTGGCTGAGCGTTGAAATGCTGACCCTTTTTAAAATATTATTTGTCAATATCTGACAGTGGTTAAAAGTGTTTCACTCGCTCCGGTCGCATCCTTGGCGGCGAGGATTTCCCGTTCTATAGTGTTTATGTTTACAAAGACTCGTATTATAGTGTAAAGGAGTCGGTTTAAGTAGCGTAATTATAGTGTAAAAGACTCGTTAAAGTAACCTAATAGTGTAAGCGGTTGCAATTTTAATGGAATAAACGTCGTCATACGGAAATCGGCCTTTACTTTCGTACCTACCGGACAAGTAGTGCAAAAGCCTTGGATTCGTCGGCAGTCGAGCGGCGGTTTCGGTGCTCTAACCTATGGAAATGAACCCCAGTAAAAATAAAAACTATCGAAACAATACAGTCCAACGTGTTTACCGGGGTTGCTGCGAAAAGCGGCGATAATCGAGGTATTCGCGCATAGATAGTGCGAATATCGCGACCATTTATAATGTCAAAAAACCGCGATAGTCTTCGATTTTATAATACTGAAATAATATTTATTTCCCTCGTTTCATTACTTTATCGACATTCCTTTTGTATGCGTAAACTACCTACACTACGGTTACAGGTATCGCTCCATAAGGCCGTGCAAGTGCGAAAGAGATGGCTCGATTTCGATGATAAATTACCTGACTCGCCACTTTGTACTGCGGATAGTATAGACATGTCCTTCGCTTTGCTCTCCGGCCTGCGGCCCTAGCACACAATCCTTCGGCTCTCATGGACAATCAGCTCTCAAAACAACTTTTAAATAGTATAGTGTTCTCGGCGAAAATTTAGTATTTCTCATATAACTCCTCAGCTACTTGAGTGATTTTAACCTGTTTCATCTTATGATATATCGAAATATTTAGGTTACAAATTATTATATTCTACTATATTAAACCAATATCGTTTCGTTGGTTTCAGTCATTTAGTACAGGATTCCCAGTCAAACAGATAAACAGTGAAGCAATTTCTGCCATTCGAGTCAGCGTGGTCTTTTATTAACCCGGCGAGGATGTGGAGGGGTCAATTTGACCCTGCTTATTTTGTCTTGTGTACAGTATTGTGTCCAGCGGTCTTACGCTGACGAACTTCTCAGTACTGGAGCTATTGAGTTTTCCTTCCCTCTGCAAGCTACCACTCAGTCGGCCGCCGCCTGCGGATGGAGATAAAAAGCACGAACGCAATAAGGGTATTTATGACCCATCCACAACTACGACGTAACAATTTTGTGCCATTTTCAAGGCATAATTTAAAAAAAAAATTACCTCAGACAGTGTTTTATGCAATGCTGAATATGTATATTTATGATAAATACATATGAATGTTTGCGAAAGGTGTCAGTCGTACATTTGTCAAGAATAGATGATTCCGTTCCGTCAGCCGTGTGCTACGGCGAGAGATAATTGATATTGGATACTCCGGATTTAAATATATATAAATATCGTATTTAGTAAAAACGGCTAGTGTATCGATATTAAAAATGCCTGCGAAATTTACTTTAATTGGTTTCTGAAATCTCGTTCGTATAGTGCTGTCTCCTTTCCTCTTCCTTTCTCGTTTAAGTGAAGAAAAGAGAACAACACAACAGCAGTCGCATTAACCCTTTGCAAGATCTTCAAACAAAAAATAATGTTGATAATGAGATAGGTTTAGGCAAATAAAAAACACGTATTTCTCAGAAATTCTAAAATATTTATTATTATTCTTTTATTTCACATTTAAGGGAATGTGACATTACTGTAACAATGAGTTGAACGTATAGAAAACATTTATGTTGTATGGAAAAATTTGAAACAATTATTTTGTTTATTATAGCATAATGCTACACTGCATTTTTCGCAAATTGTTTGTGAAACGCCAGTGCACTTGGGAATCTTGCAACGTATCCTCCAATGACCGACCTGGTCCTGCCTTACTGCCAATCGAGGAACATGTTGCGCAGGGCCCTTATGTTTTTTTGCTTGAATTTCGTCTTCTAAAGACCTTCGACTCTTGATGTTAGGCTTCAGGCCATGCTCGCATAAGGTCTCACCTATCTCAAGTCTAAATTCTGCTGAAGACATTTGTATGCCGTTGAGATATTTTGCCTTCCTTACTCTTCGGTATAATAACCAAGAATTTGCCATAGTGAGTTCCAGTAAATGTTAGACTCCTAACTTGCCATCTTTTGCTTCGAAATTTTGAATGGATAAAATTATATTCTTACCTACAGGTTTCCACGAAAACCAGACAATTGTATACACTTTTTTATATTTTTTTATCCATCATTCAACACCTGCCTTAGTTTTAATTTATCACTTTCATCAACGCGCAACATTTTGAACTCACATAAGTCGCTTAGTTACGCTATCTATTATTTTTACTCGATACTAAGTGGTAGGGTACAGTAGTGCTAGACGGATTCAAATGAACTAAATGAATTTAGTGCCTTATTTAGGGGGATTTCAGGAGGATTAGTAGTTTGTTACAGAAATGTCACATGAAGCTACAAAGGGTTAAAATCGGCGTGTTCACGCGCCGCGACACACGCGCTTTAATCCGCCTTGTAAAAACCCGCCAATAAGAACAATTAGTGCTCATGAAATATCACATATATTTGACAATTAGATAACCGCTGCCGCTGTGATTGTGCGACTCGAGAAGTTGGTTTACGGAGCTGCAAAAGGACATTTAATAAGGTGAGCAAGATCCTATCTATTCCATCTTATTTTATACCAAAAATACCGCAAAATACAATTCACTACCCCTTTTTATTCCAAATTTAAAATCCACGCGCTACCAAATATCTCAAAAGATGAAAAAGTGTTTTGTGATAAAAAACGATTGGCCTCTTACATAGTGCCTTAAAAAATATTAGTTTTATGAAACAGCTTGTTTTTGTTGTTTTTTTTAATATTAAACGGAGAGTCCTGCTTAAGTTGGTTATTTTTTAGACTTTTTGTATGTTCAAGATAATAACTTACGTATAATAGTATCTTTTTAAATGAAAAAAAATATTTGGAACGTATTTACCCGTAATTTTTTACTACATACCAATAATTACTTAGAAAAATTGTATGAAATATAGGGTCATCATGACCCTCCACATTCTTAACGTACCCTTTTTGTACCACATCCTCGCCGGGTTAATAAGTATTTAATCTCTCAAAAACAAAAGACCAACGGACAGAATTTTTGCAAGATCATAGGTAAATCTACTTACCATTGAAATCCTCCATAATACAATGCAAATCTTTAGAGATGATGATGATATTTGTATCAATAAGGGCATATTAAAGAGATCTTCCAATAAATTAGTACATTTCATGGCAGTTGCTTGCAATTTAGCAAAAGATGTCTTGGTTTTAAACAGCTTTTCTCTCAGCCCCAATTCGTTAGCATTTTCTGAATCCACTCCATCGTTCGCAATGTTAATTAACCTCTTGTTGAGAAGTTGAAAAATAGCAGCTGCGTGAAGGGCGAAGGGCGGGAATAATGTTTCCACGCACACTAATAGACAAACATCTATCCAGCCTATTACTGCGCTTATGAAATATATAACGTAGTTATTAATTTCAAATATAAAACTGAAAATAAATGAGTAATATTATTTAGAATAACTCAACAACAATGTGATCCTATAGCCAGTGCGGATAGTAAAGTCGTTTTGTTAAAATATGTATAAGTACCGTGTCTATGTTTCAGGATATCCAACGACTATAAAACCGAGTTGCAGTTTGATTACTAAGAGTTTTTAGTTTTGGCGGGAATCTCGAGTTAGAGCCTCCCGAATAAATAAAAACAACTAGAAATCTATATTTAAGACTTCATTGGTTTAAAAATTAAGATAAAGCAGCCGTAATATACAAAGAAATTTCACACAGCAGATCGGTTTAAGATCGTCTTCGTAACGACTGTCTTGTTGTCATTTTTCCTAACTATTTAGCTCCGCCATCACTGAGCCGTCCGTAGCAAATCACATGCTACTTAATTTTGGTGAAGTGGTAGCTAACATTTCAAGTGGTAGCTTCGTATATTTTTTAATGCGCTTATAGCTCAAAATTACGAAAATATTGAATTAAAAAATATTCCAATATCTGGAAAATGGAGTTTTATGAAAGACCAACTTTGTGATTAACTAGTAGTTTAAATGTTTTTGCCTCGCAAATTTTAAATATTTAAATTGCGACAATAATAAGCCCGTTCAATTTTTTAGTATTAAAAGAAAAACAGTATAAATAAATAGTATCTATTTTAGCTATTTAATCTATTTCTATTTTAGCTATTTACCCATGATTAAGGTGCTCTCCTAAACCTATAATATCCTGGTCGAAAGTCAGCAAAATACATTCATCTTCTTTAAAGAAAATCCGATCCTTGAACTGCTACGCTGCCATTTGAGTAACATTTATTATTTTATTTCTTCATAAAATGTCAACTACATTATATATTTCATAAAGGCTATAATAAAGACTACGTTATATTTATATATAATATATTATATATAAATATATTATATGTAATATTATATATATATATATATATATATATATATATATATATATATATATATATATATATATATATATATATATATATATATATATATATATATATATATATATATATATATATATATATATATATATATATTTTTAAGAATTCGTTTAAAGGATGACACTTTGATGAAGAAATAAAAATAATAAAAGCCACTTACATAGCTGGAAGGTTTTCCCGGACTGGATTGGGAAATGCTTATTTTAAATGAGATGTATGCCTGGCATACATCTCATTTAAAATAAGCATTTCCCAATCCAGTCCGGGAAAACCTTCCAGCTATGTAAGTGGCTTTTATTATTTTTATTTCTTCATCAAAGTGTCATCCTTTAAACGAATTCTTAAAAAAAGAAATTTTACAAAAAACCAATCAAATATTAACAATATTATACAATTTTATCTTATGTTTTGAACTCTTGTAAATATCATATAGCTTTAAGTAAAACTCTCGACCAGAAATTGCGATTTATATCTTATTTCATGGCAACGAGCAAATGAAGTATTTTATTTTTATTTTCATTTAATGGCTGGCTGATAGCGGGCCCAGCAATGGTAGGTATATCGTCCTTTTAAAGAGTGGATATATTCGAATTTCAAATCGAATTTTCGGTATGTCATTCCGCATTTAAGAGACGATTCATTGTGATTTTTTTCATTGTTTTTGCTTTAATTTGTCTTTAATAAAGACATTTTATTTTGGTTTGCAAAAGGATACGCTTTGTTTTTGAGATGTGGATGAAGGGCGATCGTTCGCTAGCGATAAAGGGATCCCATTAAACCTACATTGCACTGTCGAAAGTGGTGCTCATCCAGGCATACATCTCATTTAAAATAAGCATTTCCCAATCCAGTCCGGGAAAACCTTCCAGCTATGTAAGTGGCTTTTATTATTTTTATTTCTTCATCAAAGTGTCATCCTTTAAACGAATTCTTAAAAAAAAGAAATTTTACAAAAAACCAATCAAATATTAACAACTATATATATAT